>JAPFFP010000103.1:459444-488949 GCA_026153255.1 Solanum medicagineum
ATACTCCAAAGCCAAAAAATAGTCAATCTTTGGCTCCATCCGAGTAGGTACTAGTAATGTAAAAAAATTTAATGCATGTATCAATGTGGACTATCCAATTACTCTTCAAAATCTTGCTTAAATCTTTTATCGATTTAAAAGGTGATTATGCTCCTCCGTTTCAAAAATTTGTACAAGTAAATGATAATTATTTTACGTGTATCTTTGCCTCTGAGCAAACAAATAGTACACTTTCATTGAATATTACTCATCCATAGTAAGTAGTAGGAAATTTCTGAAGCCCCGCCTTCGTGTATTATGAGTACAAAATATTTACATCTTCTTCAACAAACTCTGCAATTGAATTTATTACTGGACAAATATAAACACCATCTTTCCTTTCTCTTCTCTACCAAAAATTAATTGAAATTTGTCTTTATTTTCACCTAAAAAGTAGACGACTTTGACTTTAAAAACATAACTTGAATGGAAGATGCAACCTTTTTAGTGTCTAGTGCTATAATTTCCTAAAGCACAACATATGATGGATAGCAAACGGTACATAATTTGTGCAATAATTTTCCAACATCATAAATCGCACTTTAACCCAAAGAAAAATATATAAATCCTACTACTTTATATTTATTTTAGCATGTATCTGGTACTAAATTATTAATTAGTGAGATAATATATAATTGTTTTGAATTATAAAATAAATTAGTAATTATGATAAGAACATTTGTCAAAGTTTTGATTGGTTGTTATCTTCAATCACAATGAACGGATGAGTCGTATCCAAAGCTGAGTTCTAATAGATATCAATAAAATCGATGTGATATTTCAAGTTCAAATTTTAGCAGAGACAATAATTAATAGGCGATTTGTCAAAATCTTGATGGAAAAAAAGTTACTCAAGCAACAAATAAATAAAAATATCAAGGTGATAACACCATGCTTCGTATGTTTTGACTTGCCACAAAGTTTCTTATACTACCCAACAGGAGGAACCTGACTCTACTGAATATATTATTCTTGAAACTTTGATTATTATTTACACTGAGATGCTACAAATAGCTATTTATTCACTTCTTCCTCCCAATTAATACTGTTACCCAACCCTAATTACAATTGGAAATCATTAAAAGATAGGAAAAGGGCGAATATATTCCTTATTCAAATGAGGTGCATAAATACTTTTATCGTGTAACAAATGGTACATATTTATCTTTTTTACTTTAACGGTCTTAATTTAAAATTTTCTAAAATTGATTCTATATTTCAAAAAATACCATGTGACAATAAAAACTTATCTTAGATGGCCCTACTTGAATGGAAAAGAAAAATAACTAAGGGCATAGTATCCAGAGTCTAGAAGATGGCCTAGATGCATTCTTACAGAGAATATTGTTACGACCTTAGAACTTATGCTAAGAAGTCGTACGGCACTAGACAGTTTGCTAGCAACTCTTGCAAACTCTAGTAAGCCTGTTTGCCCAAGATTTCTAAGTGAACGCTAGATTTGAAGGCTAAGAGATTTTTAGAAGGAAGAAAGCTTTTATTGTTTAAGGAAGAATGCTTTACAAGGTTTGTGATCTTACTTGATTTCTGGATGGTCTAAATGGCAAGCCTTAGAGAGCTATTTATACTAAGTTTGCCTCCTAATGGACGGTTGGGATCAATTTGATCCAATGGCTAATATTACAAGCCTAGAATGTTCCTAAAGAATATCTAAGATATTTCTAAGTAAATATCTAAGATATTTCTAAGTAAATATCTAAGATATTTATGTACATGGCTGCCCAAGAAGCTTCCTAGCCGTTTCTAACAAGTCCTAGAAGCTTCCCTAACTCTCTAGTCTTCTCTTGAGCATTCTACACAATTCTAGAGAGTTCCAGGGCCTTCTTGAACATGCCGGACAGATTTTTGCGCAGTTTTTGAGCAGAATTAAGGCTGGTCGTTTCAATATGGTGTCATTTTCCCGAAATCGCAACTTGGATATCAGCTAAAGCATATTAGGAGCCCCCGATATTAACTTGTTGAGAAACCACATCAACATATAAAACCATGTAACTAGTCAACAAAGGCTTAAACGATGCCCTCCAGCATCCAGGAAAAACTGATCTAATACAGCGATACTGTTGCTTACTTTCTTGCACATCACGTAAGCATTTGGCTGCACTGAAATTCCGCATTTGCACCATAACACATTTCCTATTGTTAAACATCCCAGATACTTCAGCCATACCTACCGGAGGAAAGAAGAGAAAAATTTAGACACAGCATCCCAGCTTGCCCAGACCTTGACTAATATTACGTGATACCACCGAATCACTCTAAACAAGAGGCAAAAGAAACTGAAAGATAATTCGAATTGAATTGGTCTTATTTCGTCATCATAATTCACAGTCAGCCCATTCATCCTAAGTTAATGAATTAGCGCATTTCATGTGCAACTAGTGATCCTCTGCAAGCAGAATAAAAACATATTCCTTATCAAGATCAATGTCACTAAAGCAACAGAGAGTAATTTAGTCACATATTCCTAGTCTGAAATGATTTCATGTAATTAATCTATAATCCTAGCCTTCTGTGACTTTTGTTATCTCTTACACACCAATTTTAAAGAGTAACAAAAAGCAAATCCCAACAAGTTATCACTTACGAACCAATTATCAGGCAATTCCAGTGACATGGTAAAACCATTCTCCTGATGGTGGAACCATCTGTTTGTCAGCAAATGGAAAAATAAGATGTTCCTTTATCAAGATGAGTGTCAATAAGGCAACAGAGAGTAGGATACTCCCATATTCCTAATCCAAAATCATCACAACATCCAATCACCACGGCTTGTGGGAAATTGAGCTGCAACAGTGGCACTTGTACTTGTGACTCTGCTCCTCTTCATCCCAGTCCAAAGCTCAGCTTCATCTTTAAAGAAAAAATATAGAGGACAAAAGCTAAAAAACAACAACATATGGCTATTTTAATTGAAGAAAGTAGAAAATTTGAACGACCACAATATATGGGTGCAACAGTGGCACTTGTACTTGTGACTCTCCTCCTCCTCCTCCTCCTCATCACAACTTTATCTTTATACAGCAAACGAATTCCAAACCTCTCCACTGCTCGAGAGAAATATAACCTCAAGTGCCCATAATCATTTGACATTTTCCCATTTGCCTTAGATGCATCCCATAAGCCAACAAGAGGTACCAAGAAAAAATGAAAACGACCATAAGATGAATCATGTTTGGATAAGGAAAATTTTTGGGTCATCGACGACTTCCCGGCATCACATAAGGGATCCAAACAAGCTGTGATGTGATCATTTGATTCGCCAATGTAACATACAGCAAATCCCAAGAAGTTATCCAATACATACCAACTCTTAGGCAAATTGACTGATACACTTGTATCCCGTAGTCGTAGATGGTGGAACCATCTTGGGATACTCCACGACCAACTGGTAAACACTCTTAGTGACGAGGAATCTGAAGCAGAAATGTCATGCTGCAATGATGAGATATTCTGAAACAGCAAATTACATAACGAAACATTATTCCAATCTACACTTATGCTGTCTAATTGCTGTGGGAATTCTGGCAGCTCTTTTAGCCTACTGCAATATGATAAGTCCAAGGATTGAAGAGCACCAAGTTGAGCTATGCTTCGAGGCAGATGCTCAAAATTATTTCCACTGAGGTCTAACTCTTTCAAAGAAGATAAGCATCCAATGTCTTCCGGAAGTCCTCCATCTATTAAATTGCAACAACATAGAATCAAAGTATACAAGTACGGCATCCCCCTGAAACATGGAACCTCTTTCAGCCTCATGCAACATGATAAGTTCAAGGATTGAAGAGCACCAAGTTGAGCTATGCTTCGAGGCAGACGCTCAAAATTATTATTAGAGAGATCCAACTCTTTCAAAGAGAATAAGCATCCAATGTCTTCCGGAAGTCCTCCATCTATTAAATTACAGCCACGGAGATTCAGTCGTTCCAATGAGAGTAACCCTTCATTCACCTTAGGGAACACAAAGTGCGCTCTATCTTCTGATTCTTCGGATTTAAGCTTGTTTAATTGGAACAAAATGTACGCTCTATCTTCTGGTTCTTCTTTTGCAAAAGTCAAGGATTTAAGCTTGTTTAATCGGATGATGGAAGACGGAGGTCGTGAGATTAGAGTATAACTGGCATCAAGCTCCTCCAATTTTTCTAAATCACCTATCTCTTCAGGCAAGCTTTCAAGTTTTGAGCACCTTGACACATTTAGCACCACCAAATCTTTCAACTTACAAGTGTTGCTTGGAAGAGATACAAGGTTTTTCATGTAACTCAAATCTAGCTCTGTAAGACGAGACCATTGGGGAAGAATAATAGATGATGGCAGTTCCCTTATTCCAGAGCGTAACAGCTTAATCTCTAACTCCGGCTTCATTATTCCAAAGAATTCTGGGAATTTCTCTAAACTAGAGCACCTGCCTAGATTCAGATATTCAAGAGATTCCACATTAACAAATGGAAACCTCCCAAGGCTTTTACAACCAGACATCTCTAACTTAATGAGTTTTCTGGAACATCTCAGGGAATCATGAACCTCTTCAAGACTCCTACATTGACTTAGATACAAAAACTCTAAATTTGGCATCCCTGTGAAATCTGGTGTTCTCTTCAATCTTTTGGAGAGAGTTAGATCTAGCCTCCGTAAAGATGGCAATTGCTGCAAATCAAAACAGAAAGAACGATGAGAATGGGTAAAATAGTAAATGAGATTTTTAGATTATGACTCAACGTGGGAATCTAGAAATTATTTATTTTACTTGTATGGAAATTACATGCCTAGAAATTAGATTAAAATATTTTATTATAAATAGAAGGTAAAATATCTTTAAAAAAATATTATTTGGTCTCTGCATCAAATTTACAGCCAAAAAACTTGGATAGAAATCAATGGTTGAATAGAAAAGTTGCGCCAAAATAGTTTAGTTTTTCTTTAAACTTCTTTTTGTTTCTTCTTTCGATGTGATGACTAGTCAATTTAAGGGTGTGCTTTCTTCATTTTGTTGCTTTTAGTAAAATAAATTCTTTTGGCTCAACTAATGGAATTTAGGTTTATATGTAAGTAAAACAGAGTTTCGAACTAATAAAAGGGCAACAAAATGATTAAAAAAAAAATCCTCATCAACTGTCATTCTTATTTCAATTAGCTTTAGTCATTCACATTTCTTATTCTTTTTCTTGCTTCATTTTTTAAGGATTCACATCGATGTATTTATTATTCACATCATATTGCCAATTTACCCATTGTGCTTGTAGGTCTTCACTTTGATAAATATGGTCAATTATGGGACCCAAATTGGTTCCATATGATTAGTATTGACCAAATCAGTTTTAACGTTTCACTATTTTAGAGCTAATTTAATTTAAATAAATTATACATACATTTCGTATAGATTTTGAATATTTAAATTTTATTTTAAACATTAAATTAATGACAACTAATAAAAAACAAAGAAAGTACTCCCTCTGTCATTTTTACCCTTAAAGTATCCGAATTAGCTCACATTTACCCATTAACTACTTTGGAGCTCAAATATACCCTTACCGTTAAACTATTGGGCCACTTCTACCCTCCACATCCAAATTTCTGTTTGGTCTCACATGTGGCATCCGATGCGTGACAAATTTTGCATGGACTTCCACGTAATTATTCCATTTAGGATACCAAATAAAAAATAAAAAAGGGTCATTTTTACCCTTAAAGTATCCGAATTAGCTCACATTTGCCCTTTAACTATTTTTGGGCTCAAATATACCTTTATCGTCAAGTTATTGGGATGAACAAAATGGGAGGGACGAACTAATTAAATCCGCTTTTAAGTTCGAGATTTTTGAACAGTTTGAGTTTTTGATTTTTTTTAAATTTCTTATATAATTATTTAATCTAACATATGAAAAGATTATATAAATTTTAAACTCCATCTTTGTATCTTTAACATTTGAAAATCGTCAAAAGAGTAAAACTAAGACATGATATAATAGCGGATGGAGAAGCCACAAATACCCAAATTGACTTACTAGGTGATGAAGAAAATTAGGTTTTTTAGTGATGAAAAAGCCAAATTGATGAAATTGGGGAAGAAATGAAATTGGGATATGTCAGATTAAACAATTAGATACCAAATTTAATAAATCAAAAATCCGACCCTTCAATATTCCCCAACTTAAAAGTGGATCTAATTAGTTCGTCCCTCCCATTTTGTTCATCCCAATAGTTTGATGGTAAGGGTATATTTGAGCCCAAAAATAATTAAAGGGTAAATGTGAGCTAATTTGGATACTTTAAAGGTAAAAATGACCCTTTTTCGTTTTCTTAATTTGGTATCCTACATGGAATGTTTTCATGGACGTCCATGTGGCAAAATCCACCACACATCAGATGCCACATGTGAGGCCAAACGAAAATTTGGATGTGGGGGTAGAAGTGGCCCAATAGTTTAACGGTAAGGATATATTTGATCCCAAAAATAATTAAAGGGTAATGTGAGCTAATTCGAATACCTTAAGGGTAAAAATGATCATTTTTCGTTGTCTTTATTATTCACATCATATTGCCAATTAGCAGTCATACTTGTAGGTCTTCCCTTTGATAAATATGGTCAATTGTGGGACCCAAATTGGTTCAATATGATTAGTATTGACCAAATTAGTTTGCACATTTCACTATTTTAGAGCTAATTTAATAAAATATAAATTAAATTAAATTATACATACATTTTTGTATAGATTTTGAATATTTTTAAATTTTATTTTAGAATATCTGTATTAATGACAACTAATAGAAAAACCAAAGAAAGTACTCCCTCTGTCCCATTTTATGTTGCACACTTTACTTTTCGATCCGTCCCAAAAAGAATTGTCACCTTACTTTAATTGGACAATTTAACTTTAAAATTCTCCTTTTACCCTTAATGAAATGATTATCAACCACACAAATATCCAAGAATGATTTTAAATCATAAGTTTCAAAGCTCTTCCTCTTTTTCTTAAATATTGTGTCAAGTCAAAAGGTACCACATAAAATGAAACGAAGAGAGTAATATTTATCATTAATAATAATTTTTTTTATCCCAAGTAATGGAGTTAAGGTCTGCATTTAATAAAATGTAGTTCAGAGACAAAAGGCCAATAAAATTATAGAAAAGTTTTCAAAACTGCAATTGAAATTTTTTTTTATACCAAAGGGGCAAGGACAAAGGTGTTCATATGTGAAAATCTACTCTCAAAATTTAATAAGAACAAGATATTCCCAATAAATTTTAGTATCCAAATACAAAGTAATATTAAATTTATTTAGAAATGATATAAAATTGTTGCCAAAGACAAAACAAAGTGTTAAATTCAGATCAGTGTATGAAAATCTATTATCATCCAAGAAAACATAGTTGTTTAGAATGAACTCCTTCAATAAGTATTCATTACCAAAAAATGGCAATTTGTGGAGGTTGGAAATTCTATTATAGTGATAATATAATGAGATATCGAGAACATCCCAAATAATTTGAGTTTATGGAATTAGTAAGGGTTTATTTAATGTAAAGACAAGAACCATAAGACAAAAAAGACAGTATGTGGTATAGCGCAGTACCTTTGTTTCATTCCATAAATGATGCAATGAGTTCCGCGTAAGATCAATATGAACAAGCCTCGTGGGATTAAAATTTTGTGGTAATAACTTCCACGGATAGCCATGCCAGGCAAACCAACACAAGTTGTTGGGTAAGTAATCAATAGAACCATCACTTTCTTCTGAATCGTCAATTCCTCCTCCTACGAGATAACATTGTATGGATAATATCCTCAGCCTTTGCATATTTTTCATTACGTCTTTGCTAAACCACCGTTTTCTGCCGTAATAATTCCAGATTACTTCCACTGCCATGGTCCCCTATTAAAAGATGATGAGTCAACAAATCATAACTTCACACAATCCACTTATCAATAAGATCAACATTTTCTTATTCTACACTCACATGAAACTTTTTATCTTATTTATTATTGGACTTGAACAACTAGCCCCATTAAACAAAATTTAATGTACAAATATTGGTCAGATATTTCTTAAAAAATGTATTGCTTAAGAAAAATGCTGTGTAACGAATTCTATTTTTTTATGATACATTTTATGACAAGATTAGTTAGGATAAGGTTATTCATTAAAGAATTTTTATTAACAAAAGGTTATTCAAAGTATGTAGTTAGGCAATATTAGCTTAAAAATTACTAATTGAGTTATTATGTATAAAGTATCCAACAAAATTCAAAGAATGAAAGTTAGATTAAACATTTTAATTAAGCAGCTATTTAGACTAATTCATGGCTTGGTAACATAAGATAAATGGATTTTCATATATGAAACACAGAAATTAAATATTATTGCATTTTTTAGCATACTTACTGTATTGTGGACCATTACTTCTTCTATATCTTCAAGATCCCATAATCTGGTACGTTCTCCAGGATTCTTCCGCAATTTTACTATGTACTTGCCCATATCTTGTATTAAGTCATGCATTTGAATGGTATCATATTTAGATATAAACACAAGAGATTTGTCAATTAGGACACTCAATCCAATATTTGTCGCGCCAGAATAACAACTCTCAAGAATTGGCATGATGTCGTCTTTTTCCTTTCCTCTAAAGAAGCATGCTATATCCAGAAACATGTCTTGTTGCATGGTCTCCAGTCCATCATAGCTAATTTTGAGTTTTTCAATAATTTCTGAGTTGGAGGTAATTTTCATTTGCTCTATAGCACTTCTCCACTCAGTTATGTCCCTCTTATGTAAGAAAGAACCCCACACTTTGAGTGCTAAAGGAAGGCCTTTAGCATGATCTATGACGTCTAATGAGAGCTTCTTAAAACATTCACCTGGAACTTCTTCTTTGAAAGCATATTGGTGGAACAATTTAATAGCATCATCGTCAGCTAGTGGAGTCACTTCATATATGACATCATTCTTTCCTATCAAATGCTTATCTCTTGTTGTTGCAACAATCCTACTGCCCTTGCCAAACCAACAAATATCCCCTGCCAGGTAATCCAAATGATCACGGTGATCTATGTCATCAAGAACAACTAAAACCTTCTTAAATTGAAGTCTACGAACTATCATGCGCTTTCCATCCTCCTTATTATGCACGTAATCATCTTTTTTCCTCAATAATTCTGAGAGAAGGATATTTTGCAAAGAATGCAATCCACCTTTGTTTTCTTTGATGTCGGCAAGAAAACAAGCACCATCAAATTGAGCTGAGATTGTATCAAAAATAGTCCTTGCTATTGTCGTTTTACCAACACCCCCCATTCCCCAGACCCCCACGATCCGAACATCATTGACTTCCATCTCTAGTAGGGAATTAACTTTCTCTAAATGAGTATTTATTCCCACAACGTTTGGCAAAAAAATACTGAACCCTTGCATAATTTGGACGAAACTTGGTCAACAATATCTTGAATACAGTCTGATTCAATCCTAATAAAAAGAACAAGAATATTGCTGATATATACATAGATAAGAGAATGAAGAATAAAAAGTAGTATTCCACATTATGGAGTACTCCATAATTATGATTAAAGGGAGGGATTATGCACATAAATTGAACTATTGAAGAATCAATCAGAATACTATCCCTTCTTTCTGATATAAATATATAATCAACCATCATTCATTATTCGACTCACCTATCACAAATATCACACCCTTTAAGATTTGCGGCAGCAGCTAGGGCATTTCTCCACGCTTGCACTTTCTGCATCCCCGCAACATCATCTTCATACCTCAATTTGTGTTTGACAAATGCTTCTTCAAAGCTGTGAGTTTGGTATCGAACCTGTGCTGGATCCACGCGATAGAAAATTGGTATGACTGTTTGTCGATTTTTCTCTTTACATTCCATAATCTTAACTAGTTCACTCAAGCACCAACTCGATGTAGCATAATTCTTTGAAAAAATGAGGAGTGCAACTTGAGACTCTTCGATAGCTTTCATGATTTCTTTTGTAATGGAATCACCTTGCTCTAGCCTTTTATTATCTTGAAAGGTGTGTATTCCCCTAATTTTCAAACCTTCATACAAGTGAGCCGTAAATGTTTTACGAGTGTCCTCACCTCTAAAGCTCAGAAAGACATCGTACTTCCATCGAGGACAGAATTGTGAATCACTCACAGAAGAAGAAGAGGCCATGGATAAATGTTGATCTGGAAAAAGAAAACACAAATTATGTGAGTGCCTTTCTTTTTCATCGAAAGCAGACTTAAAAAAGAACACCATGGCTCCAACTGAAATAAAACAATCAATTTTGTTTTTGGAAAGAACAATCAACAACTGCAACTAATTAAAATTGGGAAAAGCTTCAGAAAATGGAATTTACTCCTCGATTTCATGTATTTATTTTCATAAACATTTCCTACCAATACATTGTGGAATTTCTATAAAATATTCGTCCCCAAATTCATAAATTTTACTCAAACTCTATGAAACATAAGCTCAATTTGGGGCATTTCACGGAACAATAGAAATTATCAAACAAATTTATATACATAAACAGATTCTAGCTTTTATGGGACTCATTCTTACATTATGCACAAAATCTAAGAAGAGAGAACAAAACACCAACCTGAAAAAGAACAAATATGCACGATCCACGTCGCGAGTTTCCCTGGTTCACCGGAGCTAGGAGCTCCTCGTCGGAGAAGTGAAGAAGACAAAGAGGGCTGACTGGTTTTGGGTTAAAAAGGAAGTGGGTCGGGTTAATTTAATTGGGATGGGACTGGTAAGTGACGTGCTCCATTAATAGTTTTCAAACACCTCCAATAATTAAACAATAAACAAACAACATACTCCTACGACTACATCAATACAATTAATAATTGATCATAAAAGAGGTCTTTGCACATGAAAATCATACAACAAAGTCAAATCCATGTGACACAATTATTAGAACTTTAAAATGGTATCAAACAAAACACCAACCTGAAAAAGAACAAATATCCACGATCCACGTCGCTAATTTCCCTGGTTCACCGGAGCTAGGAGCTCCTCGTCGGAGAAGTGAAGACGACAAAGGGCCTGACTGATTTCGGGTTAAAAAGAAGTGGGTCGGGTCAATTTAATTGAGATGGGTTTT
The DNA here is from genome assembly GCA_026153255.1 of Solanum medicagineum. Taxonomy (NCBI): domain Eukaryota; kingdom Viridiplantae; phylum Streptophyta; class Magnoliopsida; order Solanales; family Solanaceae; genus Solanum; species Solanum medicagineum. The sequence goes on from JAPFFP010000103.1 coordinate 470,619, forward strand.
AATTTGCTGGGACCGGCAAGTGACGTGATCCATTAATTAATTTCCAAACAACTCCATTAATTAAACAATAAACAAATAACATGCTCCTAGGACTACATCGATGTAATTAATAATTGATCGTAAAATAGATCTTTGCACATGAAAATCATACAACAAAGTCAAATCCATGCATACAATTTTTTTTTTAAAAAAAGGTACATGAATATTAGAACTTTAAAATGGTATCAAATTATGTCATAACTACTCTTTAATTAAAGATTCAAAGTAGGAAAAAATGTCCCTTTTCCCGGAGAAAACAAAACAAGACATGTGATGAGTTGAATACAATAAATGAGACAACAAAAATAAGACATGTGATTACTAGAGTTTATCAAATTTGCAATTAGAATATCGCAGTGACAATAAAAGAGAAAAAAAATAATGAGTAGGTAAATTTACCAGGATGGTACCTAAACTAATAATTTATTGTACTAAAGTATCAAAACTATATTTTGTGTCTAATCTACACATCGCATATTGTGCTCACTATAATGTTGGGAGCCTGTCCAAGGGTCAGGTCTGTCAAACTATAAAAATTTGTAAATCCGAAAATCAAATCAACTGCAGATCGTAATATAAAAAAGATCATACATTCTCAATTTGAAACGTTCACATCACATGTAACAATGAATTCGAGCAAACAGTTTCGAGATGAAAGGTCCACCAGTAACTGTCGCATTAACTCAGTAGCTGCATATGCCTGAAAAAAACACCAAAAATTTTACTTCATGGAGGAAATACGGCATATAATTAGAGAAAGAACTCTGAGATATAAAAGCATCTACGAATTAAGTCGATAACTATGCCATTTTTTGCCGACTACAGGGCATTGATGATCATATGAAAGACAGAGAATTTTAGAAATATATATCCTTTTAGAAGACTCCGGTTAACCAAAAGGAAATAGCAAGTGAAGTATTCCTCTGCTCAAAAGCATACTTCTTCATTCACATTAAGAAGGGTGAGTAAACTAAATAAAGAAACAATTTAGAGCCAAGTTAAATTGTAAAAAGAAGCACCATCAATGAACAAGTCGAAAATTAATTTTGAGTATCGCGCAAAACTTAGAAGCAACATATGTTTTCAGTGAGAATGAATCATTGCATACCTAAGTTCTTTCATGAATCTCTATCTCTCTCGGGTGGACCAAGAATCTGGTTGTTCAACATGAAAAAACTTGTAATCAGAATATAGATGTTAATAAGACATTCCTATTCCAAAACGATCACAACATGTTTAATCATGAATTAGTTATCCAAAATCGGGTAGAGAATCAAAAGACAAAATTTATCGCTGACTTCATCTTGGTGTTGGCTGTTGTTCTGTTGATTCATCATTGTTTCTTAGAAAAGGAGCAACTAGCCCCAATCTGAGGTTCATCTTTATACAGCAAACGAAGTCCAAACTCCCTCCTTTCTCCAGATGAATATGACATGTAAAAAGTTTAAGGCTAGGAAAAGGAAATAGCAAAATGTTATGGGCTAGATAAACTGCAGTTTGAAGTAAAACGCGATATCAACACCTATGATAAAGCTAACTAAACAAATGAATAGGAAAATAAAGATTGGCATTTGAATTCTTTTGATGAATGATAAAATGTGAAAGTATTATGTACATTACGTAAACTTTTGCCAAAGCCAAAAGTTTGTACTTAGGCTAACAGGAGAAAGTGCCTACCATTAACCTTAACAGTAAAAGTAGTTGCAATGAAAAAAAAAAAAAAGCAAAAAGAATTATGTTTATGTGTAGGGGCAAGGTGAGTTTTTGCATATTGAAAAGAGGAAATGCTAAATAAAGAGTTAATGGTAAACTCGTTCATCGTAAGTTTTATACCTCAAATATCCATTACTCTATTTAATTATCCCATTAAAAGTTCCCCCTTTTCACGGGATCAATTTATACCTTAACTATCCAATGTTCTATTTACCTAACAAATTAAATAAAATTTCGATAAAAAGTACCCTTGAACTTGTTACGAAGAACTTCAAATCTATAACTATAAAATATAATCATTGCAACATTAAGTCATGCTGTATCTACCTATAATCGTTGCCTTGAGGGAAAATGAATATCATATTCATCAATATCTTCAGCATGTTTGCATTAGGCAAATTTCTGGGTCATCCACAACATCCCATCATCACGTAAGGGAATCAAATGAGCTGTGATGTCATTATTTAATTTGCCAGTGTAACATGCAGCAAATCCCAATAAGTTATCCGATACATACCAATGATACACTTGTATCCGGTACCTAATGGTGGAACCAAGTTGGGATATTCTTACCCCATGACCAACTCGTAAACACTCTTAGTGACAAGGAATCTGAAGCAGAGATGTCATGCTGCAATGATGAGATATTCTGAAACAGTAAATTAGAGATCAAATCATTATCCCAGTCTATATTTATTCTGTCTAATTGCTGTGGAAATTCTGGAAACTCTTTTAGCCTCTTGCAATGTGATAAGTCCAAGGATCGAAAAGCACCAATTGGACTATGCTTCGAGGCAGATTCTCAAATCTATTTCCCTCGAACGGATGAGTCGTATTATCAGTAACAAAGAAATTATCCTTCAATGGAGAAATAATATTTTGATCCAAAGCTGAGTTCCAACAGATATCAATAAAATCGATGTGATATTTCAAGTTCAAATTTTAGCAGAGACAATAATTAACAGGCGATTTGTCAAAATCTTGATGGAAAAAATGTTACTCAAGTAACAAATAAATAAAACTATCCAGGTGATAACACCATGCTTCGTATGTTCTGACTTGGCACGAAGTTTCTTAATCCACTTGCTAGAGTGACCATTTTATTGCTGTGCAAATTCATCTAGAAATGGTTTTGTGACAACCAACATATGGACATCCCATAAGCCAGCAGGAGGCACCTGACTGTATTGAGTATATTATTGTTGAAACTTTGATTATTATTTACATTGCGATGCTACAAATAGCTATTTATTCACTTCTTCCTCCCAATTAATACTCTTACCCAACCCCCTAGTTACAATTGGAAATCATTAAAAGATAGGAAAAGGGGCAAAGGTGCCCTCTATGATTTAGTGCGAATATATTCCTTATTTAAAGGAGGTGCATAAATACTTTTATCTGTAACAAATAGTACATATTTATCTTTTTTTTACTTTAACGGTCTTAATTTAAAATTTTCTAAAATTGATTCTTTATTCCAAAAAATAGCATGTGACAATAAAAACTTATCTTAGATGGCCCTACTTGAATGGAAAAGAAAACTAACCGAGGGCGAGTCTCCAGAGTCTAGAAGATGACCTAGATGCGTTCTTACAGAGAATATCGTGTCATTTTTCCTGAAATCAGAAACACGAGCAACTTGGATATCAGCTAAAGCACATTTCGAGCCCCCAGTATTAACTTGTTCAGAAACCACATCAACATCTAAAGCACACGTACTCAACAAGCTGTCTACTAGTCAACAAAGGCTTAAACGATGCCCTCCAGCATCCAGGAAAAACTGATCTAATAGAGCGATACTGTTGCTTACTTTCTTGCACATCACTATTTCCTAAACTTGCAGGGAGACATATGACAAACAGGGCAAAGTTTATCTTCCATTCCTCTGCAATCAGAATAAAAACATATTCCTTATCAAGATCAATGTCACTAAAGCAACAGAGAGTAATATAGTCACATATTCCTAGTCTGAAATGATTTCATGTAATTAATCTATAATCCTACCCTGCTGTTAAAGAGCGACACTGGTACTTGTGACTTTTGTTATCTCTTACACACCAAATTTTCAGAGTAATAAAAAGCAAATCCCAACAAGTTATCACTTACGAACCAATTTTCAGGCAATTTGAGTGATATGCTAAAACCATTCTCCTGATGGTGAACACACTTACTGACAAGGAATCTGAAGCACAGGTGTCATATTGCACTTACGAGATATTTTGAAACAACGAATTACAGATCGAATCATTGCTGTGGGAATTCTGGTACCGTGTAAGCCTCTGATAACTCCAAGGATCAAAGGACATAATTAGCTTCACCAAACCTTTCAACTTTCAAATGCTGCTTGGAAGAGATACAAGATTTTGCATAGAACTCAAATTAGCTCTGTAAGTCGACATGCGTATTGCTGAATAAAGTTTGTTTGTTCATACAGGCAGCGTGGTTATAGTAGTAAGAATTGTGCCTGTCATCCAATTCGGTGATGCATGGCGAGATTACTCTACCACTCTATAAATAGAGGCTCGATAAGTGTCTTCACTTCATCAAATATCAAAGCAAAGAAATTGAGTAATAGCACGTATGGAGATGATGGTATTTCCCTTAGCCCAGACCAGCCCATCCTGATCTCTAACTCTGGCTTCATTCTTCCGAGGATTTCTGGAAATTCCTCTAAACTATGACAATCATATGGAAATGCTGCTATCATATTATAGTCTATCCTATTACATCTCACGTAAATCTGATTTTAAACACAGAAAAAGGAAAAATCACATTCCTATGTATGTTTTTCACAGTCGGAGTTGGATAACATTTTCGGACTTTCATGTCCCAACTATCCATTGTTTTATTTACATTTCTAAAATATCACTTTTTGGTTACATACATTAACTATCCAATGTTTTATTTAACTATTTAAACTTAATTCCTACATCCATCATGTAAGATAAAGTTATCTTTCCATTCATCTATTTGTCAGCAAATGGAAAAATAAGATGATGTTCCTTTATCAAGATCAGTGTCAATAAAGCAACAGAGAGTAGGATACTCCCATACTCCTAATCCAAAATGATCACAACATCCAATCATGAGGTATTAATTTGAGCTGCAACAGTGGCACTTGTACTTGTGACTCTGCTCCTCCTCATCCCAGTCTAAAGCTCAGCTTCAACTTTATACAAACAACAACAACAACAACAACAACAACATAGCCAGTGGAAACCCACAAGTGGGGTCTGGGTCGCTTCATCTTTATACAACAAACGAATTCCATACGTCTCCACAGCTCCAGAGAAAGATAACCTAAAGTGCCCATAGTCATTTGGCATTTTCCCATTTGCCTTAGATGCATCCCATAATCCAACAAAAGGTACGAAGAAAAAACGAATAGGACCATATTTTGAATCATGTTTGGATAAGGAAAATTTTTGGGTCATCGATGACTTCCCGGCATCACATAAGGGATCCAAATGAGCCGTGATGTGATCATTTGATTTGCCAATGTAACATACAGCAAATCCCAAGAAGTTATCCGATACATACCAATTCTCTGGCAAATTGACTGATACACTTGTATTCTGTACCTGATGGTGGAACCAACTTGGGATACGCCGTGACCGACTCTTAAACACTCTTATTGACAAGGACTCTGAAGCAGAGATGTCATGCCGCAATGATGAGATATTCTGAAACAGCGAATTACATACCGAATCATTATCCCAATCTGCATTTATTCTGTCTAATTGCTGTGGGAATTCTGGCAGCTCTTTTAGCCTCTCGCAAAATGATAAGTCCAAGGATCGAAGAGCACCAAGTTGGGCTATACTTCGAGGCAGATGCGCAAAATTATTTCCACTGAGATCTAACTTTTTCAAAGAGGATAAGCATCCAATGTCTTCCGGAAGTCCTCCATCTATTAAATTGCAACAACTCAGATTCAAAGTATCCAAGTACGGCATCCCCATGAAACATGACAACTCCTTCAGCCTCTTGCAATATGATAAGCCCAAGGTCCGAAGAGTACCAAGTTGGGCTATGCTTTGAGGCAGACGCTCAAAATTATTTCCACTGAGATCTAATACTTTCAAAGAGGATAAGGATCCAATGTCTTCCGGAATTCCTCTATCTATTAAATTGCAGAATCTGAGATCCAGATACTTCAATGAGCATAACCCTTCATTCACCTGAGGGAACAAAAAGTTCGCTCTATCTTCTGATTTTGTCTTTGCAAAAGTCAATACTTTAAGCTTGTTTAATAGGATGATGGAGGAGGGAGGTCGTGAGATTAGAGTTCCGCTGGCATAAAGCACCACCAATTTTTCTAAATTGCCTATCCCTTCTGGAAGGGTTTCAAGTTTTGAGCACTTCGACACATTTAGCTCCACCAAATGTTTCAACTCACAAATGCTGCTTGGAAGAGATACAAGGTTATTCATGTAACGCAAATCTAGCTCTGTAAGATGAGACCATTGGGAAAGAATGATAGATGATGGTATTAACCTTATCCCCGAGTATTGTATCTTAATCTTTAACTCTGACTTCATTATTCCAAAGAATTTTGGGAATTTCTCTAAACTAGAGCAGTTCTGGAGATCCAGATGTTCAAGAGATTCCACATTAACATATGGAAACCTCTCAAGGCTTTCACAACCAAACATATCTAACATAATGAGTTTTCTGGAATATCTTAGGGAATCATGAACCTCTTCAAGACTCGTACAAAAACTTAGATTCAAATACTCCAAATTTGGCATGCCTGTGAAATCTGGTGTTCTCTTCAAACTTTTGGAGTAATATAGATTTAGTCTTCGTAGAGATGACAATTGCTGCTAATCAAAGCAGAAAGAACTATGAAAAATAGGTAAAATAGTAAATGAGATTTTTAGATTATGACTCAACGTGAAAATCTAGAACTTGTCTATTTTACTTTATACGGAAATTACATGCTGAGAAATTAGATTAATATATTTTATTATAAATAGAAGGTAAAATATCTTTAAAAAAATATTATTTGATTTCTGGATCAAATTTACAACCAAGAAACTTGGATAGAAAAATAATGGTTGAACAGAAAAGTTGTGCCAAAATAGTTTACTTTTTCTTAAAACTTCTTTTTGTTTCTTCTTTCGAGGTGATGACTAGTCAATTTAAGGGTGTGCTTTCTTTGTTTTGTTGCTTTTAGTAAAATAAATTCTTTTAGCTTAAATAATGGAATTTAGGTTTATATGTAATAAAACAGAGTTTGGAACTAATAAAAGGGTAACAAAATGATTTAAAAAAATCCTCATCAATTGTCATTCTCCTTTCAGTTAGCTTTAGTAAGTCACATTTCTTATTCTCGTTACATTTTTTTAAGGATTCACATCATTGTATTTATTACTCACATCATATTGCCAATTTACCCATCGTGCTTGTAAGTCTTTAACTTTGATAAATATGGTCAATTGTGGGACCCAAATTGGTTCAATCTGATTAGTATTGACTAAATCAGTTTTGACTTTTTACTATTTTAGAGCTAATTTAATTTAATTAAATTATACATACATTTCGTATAGATTTTGAATATTTAAATCTTATTTTAAATATTAAATTAATGAATACTAATAAAAAACAAGAAAAGTACTTCCTCTATCATTTTTACCCTTAAAGTATCTGAGTTAGCTCACATTTACCCTTCAACTATTTTGAAGCTCAAATATACCCTTACCTTCAAACTATTGGGCCACTTCTATCCTCCACATCCAAATTTCAGTTTGGCCTCACATGTGGCATTCGATGTGTGACCGATTTTGTCATATGGACGTCCACTTAAGCATTCCTTTTAGGATACCAAATTAAAAAATAAAAAAAAAAACAAAAAAGGGTCATTTTTACCCTGAAAGTATCTGAATTAGCTCACAGTTGCCCTTTAACTGTTTTTGGGCTCAAATATACCCTTACCGTCAAATTATTGGGATGAACAAAATGGGAGGGACGAACTAATTAGATCCGCTTTTAAGTTGGAGATTTTTGAACGGGTTGAGTTTTTGATTTTTTTTAATTTGGTATCTAATTGTTTAATCTAACATATGAAAATATTATATAAATTTTAAACTTCAACTTTATAACTTTAACATCTGAAAATCGTCAACAGAGTAAAACTAAGACATATGATATAATAGGGAATGGAGAAGCCAAAAATAGCCAAATTGACTTACAAGGTGATGAAGAAGATTAGGTTTTATAGTGATGAAAAAGCCTAATTGATGAAATTGGGGAAGAAATGAATTTGGGATACAAAATTTGGGTTTAACATTTGTATAATCTTTTCATATGTTAGATTAAACAATTAGATACCAAATTTAAAAATAAAAAATCCGACCCATTCAAAAATCCCCAACTTAAAAGCTGATCTAATTAGTTCGGCCCTCCCATTTTGTTCATCCCAATAGTTTGATGCTAAGGGTATATTTGAGCCCAAGAATAATTACAGGGTAAATGTTTCTTTTTTTTAATTTGGTATCCTACATGGAATGCTTACGTGGACGTCCATGTGGCAAAATATATCACACATCAGATGCAACATGTGAAGGCAAACAAAAAATTGGATGAGGAGGGTAGAAGTGGCCAATAGTTCAACGGTAAGGATATATTTGAGCCCAAAAATAATTACAGGGTAAATATGAGCTAATTCGAATACTTTAAGGGTAAAAATGACCCTTTTTCGTTGTCTTTATTATTCACGTCATATTGCCAATTTACCAGTCGTGCTTGAAGGTCTTCACTTTGATAAATATGGTCAATTGTGGGACCCAAATTGGTTCCATATGATTAGTATTGACCAAATTAGTTTTCACATTTCACTATTTTAGAGCTAATTTAATTAAAAATAAATTAAATTAAATTATACATATATTTTGTATAGATTTTGAATATTTAAATTTTATTTTTAGAATATTAAATTAATGACAACTAATAAAAAACAAAGAAAGTACTCCCTCTGTCTCATTTTATGTGGCCCACTTTACTTTTTGATCCATCCCAAAAAGATTGTCACCTTATTTTAATTGGACAATTTAACTTTAAAATTCTCCTTTTACCCTTAATGAAATAATTCTCAGTCACTCAAATATCCAAGAATGATTTTAAACCACAAATTTCAAAAGTTTTTCTCTTTTTCTTAAATATCGTGTCAACTCAAAGAAAGAGTAATATTTATCATTAATAATAATTATCCCAAGTAATGGAGTTAAGGTCTACATTTAATAAAACGTAGTTCAGAGACAAAAGGGCAATAAAATTATAGAAAATTTTCAAAACTGCAATTGGAATTTTTTTATACCAAAGGGGATAGGACAGAGGTGTTCATACGTGAAAATCTACTCTCCAAATTTAATAAGAACAAGATATTCCCCATAAATTTTAGTATCTAAAAACAAAGTAATATTAAATTTATTTAGAAATGATATAAAAATTGTTGCCAAAGAGAAAACAAAGTGTTAAATTCAGATCAGTGTATGAAAATCTATTATCATCCAAGAAAACATTTGTTTAGAATGAACTCCAATAAGTATTCATTACCAAAAAGAGGGCAATTTGTGGAGGTTGAAAATTCTATTATTGTAATAATATAATGAGAAATTGAGAACATCCCAAAAAAATTTGAGTTTATGGAGTTAATAAGATCTTATTAAATGTAAAGACAAAAACCATAAGACAAAAAAGACAGTATGTGGTATAGCATGGTACCTTTGTTTCATTCCATAAATGATGCAACGAGCACTGCTGAAGATCAATATGAACAAGCCTTGTGGGATTAAAATTTTGTGGCAATAACTTCCACGGATAGCCATGCCAGACAAACCAACACAAGTTGTTGGGCAGGTAATCAATAGAACCATCACTTTCTTCTGAATCGTCAATTCCTTTTACACCATAACCTTGTATGGATAATATCCTAAGTCTTTGCATATTTTTCATTGCATCTTTGCTAAACCATCGTTTTCTGCCATGGTAAGTCCAGATTACTTCCACTGCAATGGTACCCTATAAAAAGATGATAGTTAACAAATCAAAACTTCACACAGTCCATTTATCAATAGGATCAATATTTTCTTATTCTACCCTCACATGAAACTTTTTATCTTATTTATTATTGGACTTGAACAGCTAGCCCCATTAAACAAAATTAAGGTGCAAATATTGGTCAGATATTTCTTAAAAAATGTATTGCTTAAGAGAAATGCTTTGTGTAACGAATTCTATTTTTTTATGATACATTTTTTGACAAGTTTAGTTAGGATAAGGTTATTCATTCGAGAAATTTTATTAACAAAAGGTTATTCAAAGTATGTAATTAGGTAATATTAGCTTAAAAATTACTAATTCCGTTAGTATGTATAAAGTATCCAACAAATCTCAAAGAATGAAAGTTAGATTAAACATTTTAATTAAGCAACTATTTAGACTAATTCATGCCTTGGTAACATAAGATAAATGGATTTTCATATATGAAAACTAGAAATTAAATATTATTGCATTATTTAGCCTACTTACTGCATTGTGGACCATTACTTCTTCTATATCTTCAACATCCCATAATCTGCTACGTTCTCCAGGATTCTTTGGCAATTTTACTATGTACTTGCCCATATCTTGTATTAAGTCATGCATTTGAATGGTATCATATCCTCCAAATTCAGATTTAGATATAAACACAACAGATTTGTCAATTAGGACACTCAATCCAATATTTGTCGCTCCAGAATAACAGCTCTCAAGAATTGGCATGATGTTGTCTTTTGCCATTCCTCTAAAGAAGCATGCTATATCTAGAAACATGTCTTGTTGTATGGTCTCCAGTCCATCATAGCTAATTTTGAGTTTTTCAACAATTTCTGAGTTAGAGGTAATTTTCATTTGCTCTATAGCATTTCTCCACTCAGTTATTTCCCTCTTATGTAAAAAAGAACCCCACACTTTGAGTGCTAAAGGAAGGCCTTTAGCATGATCTACGACCTCTAATGAGAGCTTCTTAAAACATTCACCTGGAACTTCTCCTTTGAAAGCATGTTGATGGAACAATTTAATAGCATCATTGTCAGCTAGGGGAGTCACTTCATATATGACATCATTCTTTCCTATCAAATGCTTATCTCTTGTTGTTACAATAATCCTACTGCCCATGTCAAACCAACAAAGATCCCCTGCCAAGTAATCCAAATGATCACGGTGATCTATGTCATCAAGAACAACTAAAACCTTCTTAAATCGAAGTCTACGAGCTATCATGCGCTTTCCATCCTCCTTATTATGCACGTAATCATCTTTTTTCCTCAACAATTCTGAGAGAAGGATATTTTGCAAAGAATGCAATCCACCTTTGTTTTCTTTGATGTCGGCAAGAAAACAAGCACCATCAAATTGAGGTGAGAGTGTATCAAAAATAGCCCTTGCTATTGTCGTTTTACCAACACCCCCCATTCCCCAGATCCCCACGATCCGAACATCATTGACTTCTATCTCTAGTAGGGAATTCACTTTCTCTAAATGAGTATTTATTCCCACGACGTTTGGCAAAAAAAATACTGACACCTTGCATAATTTGGACGAAACTTGGTCAACAATATCTTGAATACAGTCTGATTCAATCCTATAAAAAAGAGCAAGAATATTGCTGATATATACATATATAAGAGAATGAAGAATAAAAAGTAGTATTTCACATTATGGAGTACTCCATAATTATGATTAAAGGGAGGGACTATGCACATAAATTGAACTATTGAAGAATCAATCAGAATATTATCCCTTCTTACTGATACAAATAAATAACCAACCATCATTTATTATTTGGGAAATATAAAAAAATATATTTAAGATCCTACTTTGAGGTTTGTTCGATAGTAATAAAGTATATATAGAATGTATTCTTTTCAAATTAGGTGTTACAAACTCACCCATCACGAATAGCACATCCTTTAAGATTTGCGGCAGCAGTTAGGGCAGTTCTCCACCTTTGCACTTTCTGCATCCCCTCAACATCATCCTTGAACCTCGATTCGTGTTTGGCGAATGCTTCTGCAAAGCTCTTAATTTGGTATCTAACATGTGATGGATCCACGTCATAGAAGATCGGTATGACTGTCTGTCCATTGTTCTCTTTGCATTCCATGATCTTAACTATTTCACTCAAGCACCAACCCAATGTAGCATAATTTTTTGAGAAAATGATGAGGGCAACTTGAGACTCTTCTATAGCTTCCGAGAGTTCGTCTGGGATAGAATCGCCTTCCTTTAGACTTTTATCATCTTGAAAGGTGTGTATTCCCATGTTTGTCAATCCTTTGTATAAGTGACCTATAAAAGTTTTCCGAGTGTCGACACCTCTAAAACTTAGAAAAACATCATACTTCCATCGAGGAAGGTATTGTGAATCATTCGCAACAGAAGATGATGATGCCATGGATTCAGTAATATGTTGAAATTTGAGAAGAAAGATAAGAGCTGTGTGGATAGATGGAATTGATGAGAATACTATTGGGACAAAGTTATAATATACAGGAAAACAATTATGTAAAGTTTCCAGGAAATGTGGTCAGTTGTATTGAATTATTGTTATGGACGGCCCAGAATACAAGATTGGAAAAGGGACAAAAACGTGTCCTCTCCGATTTAGATCAGATATATTCCTTATTTAAAAGTGGTGCATGAATACTTTTATCGTGTAACAAATTATACATATTAATCTTTTTAACTTTTAAAAGTCCGAATTTAAAAAAGATATATGGGGTCTACTCCAGTGATATGAGCACAATGGACGGCTCAGAATACAAGTGGAGGAAGCTGCAACTATACCTTGGGAAATATCTCCGTTGAATCGAATTATTGTGAGTTAATTCAATATCTTGTAACTCAATATTCAAAGTCTGAATCCAAAATATTTGATTAAAAATAAAAGAGTAATTATCACGTTACCTATAAATGAAGAATTTTTATTTTTCTTAGAATAAAACAGTCAAAAAATTAAGTTGAACAAAATTCAACATTCACGTATGAAAGTATCCAATTAGTACAGCATTCACAATCATTGTGGGTGCTTGTTTTGTTAAGTTGCTACACAACTACAATTTTGGTATAAGCTAGAAACTTCAAAAAAGAAACATGAAGTATATGAATTCGAAACACAGAATAACTGACAACACAATGATTGTTCTCTTCGGATACATTCCTATGGACTACTTAATCCACCTGGTAGGGTGACCATTTTGTTGATGTTCCAGAATTGGTTTTTATGACAACCAACATTGACTTCTGTATTTAGGGAAAGGAGGAGATCTCTCTATTATGCCACACAACTACAATTTCTGAGATTACAAACAACCTCTTTTGCTCCCTTACTACTGGAGTTGCTCTAAACTCGGTCCTCTCAGTAAAAATATATTCCTTTAGCAAGATCAGTGTCAATAAAGCAACAGAGAGTAGGGTAGTTGCATATTCCGAACCCCAAACGATCACAACATCCAATCATGAGGTATATACCTATAATCGTTGCCTTCAGTATATCTTTTTCGTAACAAATACAAGATTTTGACAGATGATACTGGGCTCGACCGAATCTGTAGCCGACTCGCTAGCTCATCTTCATTCTTATACTTTTTTAAGAAAAATATTTTAAGCTAACTAAACAAATAAATAGGAAAACCAAGATTGGCATTTGGGTTCTTTTGATGAATGATATATGAAATGTGAAGGTGTAATGAACATTTCGTAAACTTTTGCCAAAGCCAAAAGTCTGTACCTAGGATAATTTGCATATTGAAAAGAGGAAATGCTCAATATTGCAAGCTTCATACCTCAAATATCCATTGTTCTATTTAATTACCTGCGCAAATTATAATTACAGAAAGGACCACTAGCCGTTGCCTAGCCGTTCATGGCCGTTTCTGGCCGTTGGGGCAGACTGGACCGTTGGACTAGCCGTTTCTGGCCGTTGGCTGCAGACTAGCCGTTGGTGACAGCTGGCGCGCACTGGCGCAGGCAGGCGCGCAGGTGCAAGGCGCAGAAGCAAAGGCGCTCAGGCACTGGGCAGGCGCGCAGGCGCGCAGGCGCAGGGGCGCAGGCGATGGCCGAGCGCGCACACTGCAGGCTGTGCATGGCCTTGCGGCAAATTTTGGGGTGAAATTGGCACGTATATCACTTTATCACGGGATGAATTCATACCTCAATTATCCATTATTCTATTTACCTCTCTAAACTATCATTTTTCACGAGTTTCATATTTCAACTATCCATTATTCTATTTAATTACCTGTCTAGAGTGTGTCACCTTTTTGTGAGTTTCATACCTCAGATATCCATCTTTTATTCACCTATCTACATCAACTATCCATTGTTTAGTTAATTCCTTGTCAGAAGTATCACCTTTTTGTGAGTTTCATACCTAACTATTTGTTAAATGGAAAACGTGGTTATATTTAGAAATGAAATTTAAACAGGATGAATTATTTGCATACCCAAATCAATGAGGTGTATACCTATAATCCAAGCCTTCTGGGAAACTGTGACCTTTGTTTCTTATTATAGGGGCAACTGGGCTCTTCATATCTGCTCCTCCTCATCCCAGTCTGAAGCTCAACATCATCTTTATACAACAAACGAATTCCAAACTTAGTCCTTTCATCAGAATAAACTCCTGCAGGGGAATATAATGAAAAACACAGAGTCATTTGGTGTTTTTCCATTTGCTTTGAATGCATCCCATAAGCCAGCAAGAGGTACCAACAAAAAATGAAGACCATATTTAATAATATATTCTGAATGGTTGGATACGGCAATTTTCTGGTTCATTAATGACTTCCCATCATCATATAAGGGAATCAACTGAGTTGTGAAGTCATCAACTAATTTGCCAGAGTAACATACAGCAAACCCCAAGAAGTTATCCGATACATACCAATTCTCAGGCAAATTGACTGATATGATTCCCTGACGGTGGAACCAACTTGGGATATTATCCAGCCTACTCGTAATCACTCTTAGTGACAAGGAATATGAAACAGGTTTAGAATATCTCATCAACTCATGCTTCAATGATGAGATATTCCGAAACAATGGAGTACAGATCCAATCATTGTGCCAATCTGCACATATTGTGTTTAATTGCGGTGGAATTCTGGCAGCTCTTTTAGCTTCGTGCAATTTGATAAGTTCAAGGTTCGCAGAGCACCAAGCTGAGCTATGCTTTGAGGCAGATGCTCGAAATTATTTCCACTAAGGTTTAACTCCTTCAAAGAGGATAAGGATCCAATGTCTTCCGGAAGTCCTCCATCTATTAGATTGCATAAACTCAGATTCAAAGTATCCAAGTACATCCCCGTGAAACATGGAACCTCTTTAAGCTTGTTGCAACATGATAAGTCCAAGGATTGAAGAGCACCAAGTTGGGCTATGCTTTGAGGCAGATGCTCAAAATTATTTCCTTGGAGATTCAACATTTTCAAAGAGGATAAGGATCCAATGTCTTCCGGTAGTCCTCCATCTATTAGATTGCATAAACTGAGATCCAGCTCTTCCAATGAGACTAACCCTTTATTCACCTCAGGGAACACAAAGTACGCTCTATCTAATGGTTCTTCTTGTGCAAAAGTCAAGGATTTAAGCTTGTTTAATCGGGTGATGGAAGACGGAGGTCGTGAGATAAGAGTACAGCTGGCATCAAGCAGCTCCAGCCTTTCTAAATCACCTATCTCTTCTGGCAAGCTTCCAAGTGTTGAGCATCTTGACACATTTAGCTGCACCAAATGTTTCAACTGACAAATGCTACTTGGAAGAGATACAAGGTTATTCATGTCATCCAAATCTAGCTCTGTAAGATGAGCCCATTGGGAAAGAATAAAAGATGGTATTTCCCTTATTCCAGAGTATGACAGCACAATCTCTAACTCCGGCTTCATTCTTCCAAAGAATTCTGGGAGTTTCTCTAAACTAGCGCAGAAGCGTAGACCCAGATATTCAAGAGATTCCACATTAACATATGGAAACCTCTCAAGGCTTTTACAATCACACAAATCTAATGTAATTATTTTTCTGGAGCATCTCAGGGAATCATGAACCTCTTCAAGACGCATACAGTCACTTAGATCCAAATACTCCAAATTTGGCATCCCCGTGAAATCTGGTGTGTTCTTCAAGCTTTTGGAGTGACTTAGATCTAGCTTCCGTAGAGATGGCAATTGCTGCTATTCAAAACAGAAAGAACGATGAAAAATGGGTAAAATAGTAAATGAGATATTTAGATTATGACTCAACGTAGGAATCCAGAAATTGTTTATTTTACTTTATATGGAAATTACATTCTAAAGACAAAAATTATGTTATTATACATAAAAGTTAAAATATCTGGAAAAGGACCTTAACCTTATCATGTTTTATTTGGTGCACGTCTGAATATCTGTTATCATTTATTTACCCCCGGATATTGATGAGAAAAGAGTGTTAATATCTGTTATCTTAGGCTGTAATGTCTATTTGTATCAATTGTTTTTTTTTAAAATCAACTTTAATAGTCAAATACAAAATTTAATACATACTAGTTTGGAAGAGTTTTTAATATCATGCCTAAATACATAATAGAATGTTTGTCGAACAGAACAATACCTTTGGTTCATCCCATAAACGATGCAACGAACTGCACTTGAGCTCATTATGAACAAGCCTTGTGGGATTAAAAATTTGTGGCATTAACTTCCAAGGATAGCGAAACCAGGCAAAGCAACACAAGCTGTTGGGCAGGTAATCAATGGAACCATCATATTCTTGTGGAAAAATATCCACCATGAAAATCCTAAGCCTTTGCATATTTCTCATAACCTCTTTGTAAAAGCATAGTCTTGGACGATGACGAAAGCTGATTGCCTCCACTGCCGCCCCCTGTAAAATGGTCATGAGTCAACAAACCATAACTTCACATACCGTGTACAATCCATTTATCAAGTTAATCCAAAAAATGATGTATTGGATTGAGTGGCTATTAGATTAACATGAGATAAACAAACTAAGTAGTGTTAATTTGAAATAGCTACTTCACCAATTAGCCACCTAGGCAAACTACTCAAGCAAACAAATTACCTAGGCAAACTACTCAAGTAGACAACTTAAATGACTTGCGTAGCCTACTTACTGTATTGTCCGTCATCACTTCTTTAAAATCTTCAACATCCCATATTCTGCTAGGTTTTCCAGAATCCTTTTGCATGTTCACTATGTATTTACCCATATCTTCAATCAAGTCATGCATTTCAATCCTATCATATTCAGAGATGAACACAAGGGATTTATCAATTAGGACATCCAATCCGTATTCAGCTTCAAAACCACAGCTTTCAAGGATTTGCATGACTTTTGTTGTTTCCCATCCACGGCAGAAACATGCGATATCTAGAAATATCTTTTGCTCTTCGCGCTCCAATCCATCATAACTTATTTTGAGTTTTTCAACAATTTCAGAATTAGAGCTTTTCTTTATGTGGTCCACCGTTCTTCTCCACTGAGGCAGGCCTTTCTTATGTAGCAAAGAACCCCACACCTTCAGGGCTAAAGGAAGGCCTTTAGCGTGATCTACTACCTCCAACGACATTTCCTTAAAATGCTCATTTGGAACTTCTTTTTTGAAAGCATGCTTATTGAACAATTGCATAGCTTCATCATCTGGCAGATTAGACACTTCATATATTGCATTATAATTCTTAATCAAATCACGATCTCTAGTTGTTACAATAACTCTACTGCCATTACCAAACCAACCAACATCACCTGCTAAATAGTCCAAATGGTCACCATGATCTATGTCATCAAGCACAATCAGCACCTTCATGGAAGAAAGTCTGTTCGGAATCATGGACTTCCCATCATGCTTATTGTTGACATAATCTTCTTTTTTTCTCAACAGTTCACAGAGAAGGATGTTTTGTAAAGAATGTAGTCCATTCTTTCTCGCATTTTCTTTAACATCTGCAAGAAAACAAGCACCTTTGAATTGATAAGATAGAGTTTCAATGAGGGCATTTGCTATTGTCGTTTTACCGATTCCGCCTATTCCCCAGATCCTTAAAACCCGAACATCATTGATTTCTAGTTGAAGTTGGGATTTAAGTTTCTCTAAATGAGCATTTATTCCCACAACATTTTGCAAAAAAGATAGAGAACGAGCGCTCTTGCAATATTGGGAAGAGATGAGGTCGGCAATCTGCTGAATTATCTCCGATTCAATCCTATATAAATAAGAAGATTGATTATACATGGATAATGTGAGGAAGACAAGTATTAATGTATTAGTAGGTATTTTTTTTGTTTTTAATTTTCAGGATCATATTAAATTGGAAAAATTATCGTGCAGGGTAACAGCAACAAGTAATTATGTATTTTCAACTCACTCATTACGGACATCATATCCATTTAAATTTGCAGCAGCAGTAAGGGCAGTTCTCCATGCTTGCACCTTTTGCATCCCCTCAGCATCATCCTTGTACTCTGATTCGTGTTTGTTAAAGGCTTTTGCAAAGCTCTCCTCTTGCTTCCGAACATGTGATGGATCCACATCAAA
>JAPFFP010000103.1:489049-509651 GCA_026153255.1 Solanum medicagineum
AGATGAAAACAAGAGATTTGTCGATTAGGACATCCAATACGTATTCAGCTCCAAAATCGCAACTCTCAAGGATTTCCATGACTTCTTTCTTTTCATATCCTCTGAAGAAACATGCCATATCTAGAAATATCTTTTGCTCTTGCGGCTCCAGTCCATCATAACTTATTTTGAGTTTTTCAACGATTTCTGAAATTGAGTTATTCTTTATTTGGTCCACAGTTCTTCGCCACTGAGTTAGGCCTTTCTTATGCAACAACGAACCCCACACCTTGAGGGCTAAAGGAAGGCCTTTAGCATTATCTACCAACTCCAACGAGAAGTTCTTAAAACGCTCATCGGGAACTTCTTTCTTGAAAGCATGTTGATTGAACAATTGCATAGCTTCGTAATCGGGTAGTGTAGGCACTTCATATATCGCATCATCCTTCTCTATCAAATGTCTATCTCTAGTTGTTACGACAACTCTGCTGCCATTACCAAACCAACGAAGATCGCCTGCTAAATACTCCAAATGATCACTATGATCTATAGCATCAAGCACAATTAGAACCTTCTTTGAAGAAAGTCTGCTCCGAATTATGCTCTTCCCTTCATACTTATTATTGACGTAGTCATCTTTTTTTCGTAACAGTTCAGATAGAAGGAGATTTTGTAAAGAATGTAGTTGATTCTTTCTTGCATTTTCTTTAACATCCGCAAGAAAACAAGCAGCATTAAATTGATAAGATAGGGTATCAAAGATGGCTTTAGCTATAGTTGTTTTACCAATTCCGCCTATTCCCCAGATCCCCACAATCCGAACATCGTTGATTTCTAACTGAAGTCGGGATTTTAGCTTCTCTAAATGAGCATTTATTCCCACGACATCTTCCAAAGAAGATAAAGAATAAGCACCCTTGCATAATTTTGTAGAAATGTGGTCGACGATCTGTTGAATCTTCTCTGATTCAATCCTACATTAATAAGAAGATTGCTTAGTGTGGAAAATGTAGGAAAGTCAAGTATTAGTAAGTATTTCACACTGTTAATTTTTAGGAGCGGATACACCAAACATTGTAGTTTAGCGTAATAGCAACACGCAATATGAAAGTTCAGAAACTTAAACAGTTTAGGCATGATACATAAATTTGCCCTTTCACTTGGTTTCAGCTCGTAAGTGGCATTTTCGTCCTCCAACTTTAGGTGTGCACAATTAGACACTTAACAGTGTATAAAATGGAATAATTAGGTATACGTTCTACATGGCACAATACACGTAGGACGCCACATAGGACACAAAAATGCCATGCAGTACATCACTTAGGACGAATGTGTCTATTTGTTCAATTTTATACAAGTTTAACTGCCTACTTGTGCAAAGTTAGGAGTCGTAAATGCAAGTTAAACGCGCGTTTATGTATTCTCTAGGCCTATATATGCCTTCTTACTGATAGGAACATATATAATCTACCACCATTCTTTTTTCCGAAAAATAAGTATTAAAAATATATGAATGAAAATTATTCCATTAACAAGCAAATATGTGTTTTTTACTTACCCGTCACGTATATCATATCCTTTTATATTCGCCACAACAGTTAGGGAAGTCCTCCATCTTTGCACTTCCTGCATTCCCTCAACATCATCCTTACACTTGGATTCGTGTTTGGAAAATGCTTCCGCAAAGCTTTTTCTTTGGTTTCGAACATGTGATGGATCGACATCATAGAAAACTGGTATGACAGTCAGTCCATTTTTGTCCTTACATTCCATGATCTTCGCCAGTTCATTCAAGCACCACCTCGATGCAGCATAATTCTTCGATAATACAACCAGGGCAACTTGAGACTCATTGATAGCTTTCAAAAGTTCTTCTGGAATCAAATCGCCATATTCTAGCCTTTTCACGTCCTGAAAGGTGAATATTCCCCTGTTCTTCAAACCTTCGTACAAGTGACTAGTAAATGTTCTGCGAGTATCTTCGCCTCTAAAACTTAGAAAGACATCATGCTTTCGTTGAGGACAGTATTGTGAATTACTGGATGATGCCATTGATTTTGTTAAGTAGTTGAAATTTGAGTACAAAGAAAAGAATTGTGTGGATCAAACAGATATATTGGTTGTGATAAGAAATAATTGATGATCTTTGGGATAAAGTTTAAACTACAATTATTGCATTTGGAGATATTTACATAAATTATCTTTTCTTTTCCTTTTTTTTAAACAGAAATTGAGTTGTAATTCTCCATAGTCGGAGAAGAATAAGTTATCTCATAATTAGTTATTTAAATATATATAGGATATTATAATTTTGGAATAAGTAATCTTTGAAATAAGTGATCGTAGATTTTATCCAATTAAACATAGAATAAAGTTATTTTAAAATGAACTTCAAAAAATTATTCTTGTCCACGTATCAAACGAGTCTTTATAGTTTTATTACTTTAAAGGCTCGTTTGATAGGAGGGATAATTAATTTTAAAATGAATTTACTGCAATTTGATATTGGGACAAAATCGTGGGACTAATTATTTTATAATTAGTTATTTTGAAATTATAGTATAATTTTTTTCCTACAGTGAGGATGAAATAATAACCCTAAAATGACTAATCCCATGATGACTTGTCCCCAACCACTAAACCCTAAATTTATTGAAAATAATTTGAGAAAAATTATTTAGAAAATATTTAACCAAAAAAGCAAAAATGTCCAAACGTGAAGAAAATAGAACAACTAAAGAAAAATACAAAAAGGAAGATAATAGACGTCGCACCTTAAAAGGTTACACCAAACTCAAAAAAATATATCAAACATATGAAACTTGAACAAGAATTGTTAGAAATTGAAAATGACTATGGATGTGATTGGTATGGACCAATTTTTGACACGTATGAAAATTAGTTTCTTAAAAATAAAAAATTAACGCGGCATAAAATAAATAACATAAATGATATTTTACTTTTATCACCTCCTTCCTACTTACCTAATAACATATCGAATATATAATCTTACATAAGAGGTTATGATGATACAAATTGGGATAGGAGATTAGTTAGACAATTAAGCATTGTTTCACTTATTATTTTATACTTTTGGCCATATAACTTGTCGTGATACTACATTTCTAGTTTCTTGTGATTTTTTTATTATCTTGTTATGACTACTATTTATAATGACTTATCACGCCGACTATTAAAACTTTGCAATGATTTTCTTCATTTTCATTGTTTTTTTCTATACTACTTTGGAC
This sequence comes from Solanum medicagineum, assembly GCA_026153255.1. NCBI lineage: Eukaryota > Viridiplantae > Streptophyta > Magnoliopsida > Solanales > Solanaceae > Solanum > Solanum medicagineum. The sequence continues at coordinate 492,280 of JAPFFP010000103.1, forward strand.
TGTTTTTTTCTTTAAACCATTTTCTTCTCATAGTGATAACAACATTTGTATATATTATGTCCCCACTTGTGGAATTACACTCCACGATATATCCTATCCCTTTCTCTAATACATCCATATGCCCTCCTTGATACATCTCTCGAATACATATATCCGCATGTTTGCTATGTTTCTACACGATTGTTATTGATGTATCCAAAATTCTTTAATTTTTTATGGATTAAATCTCAAAGAAGTGAAAAATTGGCCCACATTCAAATTTGACCTAACATGCTCTTTAAGATAGCCCAAAATTGCGCCGCCTTCCCATCTATAAAACCCTCACATCGTCGTCCCTACCTCCATCGCCGGCCAGTGGTGGTAGCCAATTCTTCCAATTTTTTCTCCATTTTTCTAACTTTACGTCGTTTTATTTGTTCTGTTAAGCAATTTTTTGTTAGATTTCTGTACTTCAGATCTGCTACTGTTGAAAATCAAGCAATTTTTTGTTAGATTTCTGTACTTCAGATCTGCGTACTGTTGAAAATTAAGCTATTTTTTGTTAGATTTCTGTACTTCAGATCTGCTACTGTTGAAAATTAAGCAATTTTTTGTTAGATTTCTGTACTTCAGATCTGCGTACTGTTGAAAATTAAGCAATTTTTTTTGAGTCATGATGATTCACTTTTGAATTTGGGACGGGTTTGATTTCAATACCCGTATAACCCGAATTGTGAAAAAAAAAATCATCAGAAAATAAGCCCTTTTTGTTGATTTTTTAGCATTTAAATTGTTTATTTGATGCTTTCTTATCCGAAAAGGGCAATCTCATATCCTATCGCCTTGTAGAGCAGAATCTCTGCTATTACTATTTGGGAATTGCCATGAGAAGTACATTTTTTTAAAAATTTATTTTTATCAACAAATTCATATTTGTTGACTTCTGCGAAATGATCTTAAATCGCGAAATACTTTCACTGGATATGTTATTGTCGTGAAAATTATCTTAATTGAGTTGTTTTTGGGATAATTTGATAGTGCTTATGGACGGTCAAGTACTATTTAGATTGTTTAACAACAGTACTTAACAATAATACATAAGCTACATTGAAAAGCCACTAGGTTTCTTTGTTCATGTCTTTTCTTGAATTTCAATCTGGTGGCTGATATTTATCATATTGCAGAAAATTTCTTTCTTATTGACTCAGGAGTAACATTTTTTCGGAATCGTGTTATGCAGAAATTAGTGATGCAGAGACTCAACTAGAAAATACAGACAATTTGACCTTAGACAAATCTTGGAAACTAACATTGCTATCCCAAAGGACAACAACAGTTTTCAAAAAAATTAAAATGAAAAAGGTATAATGAATAACTTAAAAGACACTAGTTACTATTTGAATGACCGACATAAACATATAACAACAAACAACAACATATCCAGTAGAATTTTACAAGTAGGGTCTGGGAGTGTAGGATGTATGCAGACCTTATCACTACCATAGAAGTAGAGAGGCTGTTTCCTGGAAACCTCGGATGTATGCAGACCTTATCACTATCATAGAAGTAGAGAGTCTGTTTCCTGAAACCCTCATCTCAAAGAAAGAAGGATGCAACACGGACTTCCCAGGGGGTTACCCATCCTAGTACTATTCTCCCCAAGCACGCTTAACTTCGAAGTTCTGATGGGATTCCAAAACAACATTTATACTACTCTCGTCCAAGCACACGCTTAACTTCGGAATTCTGATGGGTTTCGATGCGTTAGTGCTGGTATGATCGCATCCAAACAACATATAACAAGAAGTACAATTTTGTGAGAAGTTTAAGCATATGTAAAATGCATATGGGAGAATACATGTATTTTTAGACAACTGAATGACTGACAGTCTGGAAATGAAGTTGGCTTAAATCTCTTTACAAAAATTAAATTTATAAATAAATTTCTTTTTTTTTTTTTAAATGTAATAATGTACAATTTGATTTGGTTTAATCTAATTAGTATTTCTTATATAGCCAAGATTTGCTAGACTCGTTGCAACAAAACATTAAAAAATAATTTAAATTAAATGGGAACTGTCCAACAGATGATGATGGGTACTTTGGCATTAAAGGTAAAGTCTTTTACATCTAGCATGAATAACACAAATTACTTATCTCACCGTATATATGAGATAATTGATAGTCGAGTCACTTTAAAGATTAATGACCTCAATGGTAAGAGTTATTTGGTGCACAAAACGGTTCTTGTAAAGAACCACACCCCGAGGGGTATGATAGCGAAATCAAAATTGATGATAAAGTCGAAAGAAAAGTTTCCATTCACTAACTCAAGGTACATGCCAGCATAATGGTTGTGCTTAAAGAACACATATCTATAAGATGCTCTAAGTAAACTACTCTGCCAGTAGAATAGCTAGTTTATATGTCAGTAACACTTACATTAGATGTTCTCAAAGATTTTCTTCATCATCCTGGTTGTCATCTGAGGTTAGAAGATGATTCAGCGCGACTCTCACCTTCTTTGTTTTTTTCGATTTCTCAATGGTTTCATCTCCATCGCCCTTTCTCTTGAGCGATTCATCTTTCTCAGCTCCAATTTCTGCTTCCTCAGTTGCAGCAGCTTTGTCGTCAGAGCTCTCTATCTTCTCGTCCTGCGAAGATGACTTTGATTCGGATTTAACCTTGTTTTCTCCATCATTTGGAGCTTCCTTGGAAGATGCAGTTTCAGGTTGACGTAAAATGGAGCTGACTTCTTCATTGCTCGCGAGATCAATGGAGGTTTTCCCTGCCTTGTTTTTAGTGTTAGCATTTGCACCTTTCTTCAGCAAATACTTGACTAGTTCCAGGTGAGACCCTTGGGCAGCATAATGAAGGGCAGTCATACCCTTGCGATTGCATGATTTGACGGACACTCCAGAATTAACAAGAAGCCTAACAACTTCCAAATGACCTTTTTGAGCAGCAAAATGAATTGCACCCATGTCATCCATAGCAGCAGCGCCAACGTCAGCTTTATTTTTGCAGAGATAATCGACTATCTGGGCATGCCCAGACCATGCTGCTAGATGGAGCCTAAAAGTCCATTTTAAAATGCATTAACAAGGCAAAATGATATAGGATTAGAAAGTAAAGCAAAGTGATGGAAGAAATTACTGGATCAAAGTGACTTGACTCACTTGAGAGTCGGAATAAATGAAAGACACTGTCAGTTATTACCAAAAAAAAGTACAGAGGGACAACCAAAATTGGCCGCATTATGGTAGTATTGAAGTCACTAGTCAGTGGGACGGAATTTCACGAGGAAAGAAACTGAAACTGAACCACAACTTGGCATTGATTAAGTAGATGAATGAAATTTCTTCAGAGGAAAAAGGACATGACCAACGAGATAATACACAAATATCAGGTAATGAAGTATTGATGACAGTGGTGAGAACCAAATCAGATACAAAGGGAACTAGTGGAGATAAAACAATATCATAGAACAATATGTGTCCATCCATTCTTCTTGTGTATAGACAAATGAATTTATCGAACTTATAGAAGGTAGTATTATCAATTTTCATCTTTTTTTAGTTTAAGGGTAATGGTAGTTTCCAGCTTGCATCCATCTCGACTGTTCTCTCGAGTACCTAACCCACTATACATTTACTATTACAGTTAGGTCATCAAGAAGCACTCTTTGAGTGCAATACTTATGCCTAGGCAAAAAAACTGTCCATAAGCCAGCAATAAGAAGTAGACTATTTCTATGACGAATATTCTTGGTAACTCAAAACGAATCTTTTGGAACTGTAACAGTATGATAATGTGGAGAGTGAATTTTACAACCCAGAAAAAATATAACATTAGCCACAGAATATATTCAGTGCATATACTTGCACATAAAGACATAAAACCACTCATAAAGCAAGTGTTAGGGAAGTAGTAGAAATAATTAACACAACCTTAGGCTTGCGATAATCGTAAAAGACTAATCTTTGCTAGAAAAACCTTTTGAAGATCCCCTTAAAGTATTGATAACAGCACAAATTGACCATCGTTTCTCCGCTGCCAAACCCTGACATATCTTTGAGTTTTACTACAAGATATCCACCATAGGCACTTCCTTTCCCTACTTCTAAAATCCTAAGTGCATAAAGAGACCAAGTGTAAACTCCATTGGATGAAGTCTTTTCTCATATCAATGGATATCCTATAACATTATCTCCATGGGTAGACCTTGATACTATCGTTCCTTCAGATTGTCAAGTTCAAATTTTAAACACTTGAATGCAAGTAATAAAAACGACAATTCTTATATTTCCTTTTCTGGTTTGTAGCACTCCTCAAGGAGCATGAACGTTGTCATAAAGTTCTAGCAGCTAAGATTTGGATGTCTCTCCATAAAGAAGGAAGAAACAAAGACCAAACCTTAGAAATTATTTACTGGAACAAGCATCCAAATGGTAAAGAAAGCCTCACTTTGACAGGTGTTAGGCACTTGAAGTAATTCTTAAAGCTAATAGTATGGTAGAAGAGAATAAAATGAATATATTGCCCCTGAGGGTAACCCCTCAATTCGCAAAAGCTAAGTTGCTCGGACTCCCCAAATATGTTGCCGCACCCATGTCGGATCCTTCAAAAATACACTATTTTTGGAGGATCTGACACGCACCCGTCGACATTTTTGAAGAGTCTGAGCAACATAGGGCAAAAGGTTGAGAGACTTGTATCTTATGTCACAGGTTCAAGCCTGGTCATTATTGAAGTTAGACTTGTATCAATTATGGTAAAAAGGGATGTGAAAAATCTCTAACACCAATGCTAGGAGCTTTAGAAGCTAGACTTGAAAACCGTATGTAAATATCTGTATATCGTCTCAAACTTGAACATATACATTCAGAATAGCATTCACCCTTCAGCATAGAAAAATCCAAAACCAGAATCAATTGGAAGTCCTTTATCACAACTAAAGCCATAGGTCCAAAAGGAAAACAGCATATACAGTAAAATCAGAAAAGCCTCAAAAAGTAAAATAATGTAGAATCATAGTATATCTTACGGAACTGGTGAGTTTACAGTCCTCTTTGTAGGAAATACAAGACAACAGTTATTCAGGAAAGCAAATACTCCCAGCTTCCATCAGAATTAGCTAATAATACACTAGAAGTGATGACAAAATCGAGTATTTCCCTTTGCTTACCACTTTAGCTACCCAGAGATGGTCCTTGGAATCAAATCAGTGGGTGCAGAACCACTACTCTTTCGCCACAACAAGTAAACAACATTCACCAAGTAGCTCCTTAACACTTCCCAATTCTTTTTTTTCCATGAAAAGCTCCTTGAAGTGAAATTCTAGGGATACCCACTATCAAAAAGATACATTTTTCGGGATCCTACAACTCGAATTTAGATATTTCAGCAAAGAATTACACCCTCATAGTACATTCCCACCTCCAAAAAGATATGATTTTCTACAAACAACAAGTGGTTTGCCCATGCTTATCACCTTAGCTACTCCGCGATAGACCCTCGAATTCATACCAGTGACTGCACACCCAGTACTCTTTACACCACAATGAGTACAAATGTGCTGTTTCCACAAAACAACATTCCCCAATTAGCTCTCAAATACTTCTCAATTCCTTTCTCGTTTTTACATAAGTTCCTGAAATCAAAGTTCTAAAAATACATTTTCTTGAACCCCACTACTCGAATTTAGATGTTTCAGCAACGAAACCAGACCCCCATAGCAAATTCCCACCTCCAACTACCCATTTTGCGAAACCCCATTTCGTTTTAAAGTCTAAATTTACCAAAACAACGGCATAAAAAACAGAAAATTCAAGATTGAAGAAGGAGAGAGAAAGAAATCATACGGTGTACGAGAGTGTTTATCCCTAGAGTTGACGGCCAAAGGATTAGTGCTGCATATTGTTTGAACAGCGTTAAGATCCCCAGATCGAGCTGCCGTGTGCAGTTCTTCGTTCCTATCACTTGATTGTCTCTTCGGGTTCCCCATTTTTGTGAAATTTGGAGCTCGAAATTGAAGATGAAAAAGGAAAGAGGGAAAATTTTGTAGAAAGAGGAGAGTGAAGCAATTTGTAATTTTTGGGGGAAAAAAAATAGGAAATATGACTTTTTCTCAATAAAAATACCTAAATTAATTTTTTTTCGCGAGTTTCATAACTCGTAATTAGGAGTGGGCATTTGTTTCTTCAGTTCAATTTTAGCAAGTTTTGATTCTGTTCTTCGATTTTCAATTTTGAAAATATGTGCACCATATTCCAAATCGAACCAATTCGGTTTTATTTGTTGTTTTTAAAATAATTTTTTGATGCGAACTAATGAAAAATAAAATAAGGACGAAATCAAAGTATAAAACACTTAAAAACTTAAAATCATGTTAACAGATGATGTGTCCTCATGAACCACTTATTGTGCTTAAAAAACTATATTTATCTTTGTTAAGAACTTGTGTCTCAAACTATTACTTGAGGAAAACAAGCACGAAGACGAATTTCTGTACGTGACATAATCTAAACTATCACTCTGTTTATATGAAAATACACATCGATGATGAGTTGATCAGGTATTTATTTTTAATTGACAACAGGTTCATGTAGGCCAATTCAACATCGAGATATGTTTTCATACGAAATGAGTGATAAAATATTTTATTATCAAGATATGTTTTAATACTATTTGTGTAGGCCAATTCAACAGCGGAAGCTCACCCATACATAATTTTTTTTATAGTGAAAAATAGTTAAATTTGATCTTGAACTATGCAAAATTCGTACCACATTTTTTCGATTTTTTCACAGCATTATTACAAGTTTGTTTCTTGTACAATGACAGACATTTTTTCAATCAATCTATTTGTATATGAAGATAATTGTTTAATCAAAAGAAGATTTTATTTTAATATTATATTTACAAAAATCAAATATTACATGAATCGATATAGACATGTAACACACGTATTGAAAAATTAGTAACAAATAAAAAACATGTCCCGCAGAACAAACTAGTACGGAGTTTATTATCACAAGAGAATTTTAATAGCTTAATTGATTGAGGTACCTAAACTGCAGCTTATTGGCGAAAGTTAGAGTCCTCATCTTTTTGCATGGATGTATTGCGTCAATTCATTTTTATAAAAACACAATCTTTAATTAAATTTCATTTTGTGCTTCCCAAACGCAATCATAAACCATATTGAACAACTAAAAATTTCAATTCTACATCCTCTCAATAGCAAAGATAAAATCGGAAAAGCACATCAACGTGGTTCAATCAAGCACGAAGAGAATGGATACTGTAACAACCATGAAAGTCACTCAACTACCAATACTTCAAATGAAGGTGGACATTGATCAACTTGTCATGGAATCATAACACATCCTCGTCTATTTCTAACTCGTAGCTACAAACGACTAATGAAATAGGAGGAGGAGCGAGGAAAGCTATTACTGTTGAATCTCTCTTTTCTCCGCGCCCTCCATGAATATTTCTGGATTTCGCGCAGTTGTTGCAGTGTGCTGTTAGTAGAAGAGCTGTACGTTACAAAAGATACGAGTGAAATATGAGAATCAATGGAGTAATATTGCTCCATCATCGCGATGAACGTCAGGGAGATGAGGACTAATGGAGAACTTCAACCATTTCTTCTTCTCAACGCGTTTAAGGCACGGTTGCATAACCAACCCGACTGCAACAGCAGCAAGACTTATGATCATGACTTTAACTGTTGAAAATGCCAAAACAACAGCGACGAGTATGGTTGGAGGTATACACAGGAAGATGGCTCCGATTGTTCCACCAGGTATCTTGAAAGGGCGCGATGCATTTGGGAACTTTATCCTTAATCGTACGAACGCTATAAATTCCAAGATCATTCCAAAGCAATACAAGAAGTTTTCTGCTGCTACAATTTCTTGAAAGCTCATCCAGGAAAGTAAAAGCACACCGGAAGCTGAGAAGAGGATCCCGACTAGAGGTGTTCCATGACGTGATCTCTTGGCAAAAAACTCGGGTAACATCCCTCTCTCAGCCATACCAAGTAGCTGAAAGGAGTCGCTGCTCATTTCCGCCACAAACGTCCCCATATTTGACAATGCAGCAGCCCCTTGAATCCACCATCTTAACCAGACTCCACCAAGTATTTTCGCAATATCTGAGAAATAACCATCCGTCCACAGGTCACGTTCGAGTGGAACAGCTCCAGTACCAACTAATAAAGGGAAAAGGTACGATAAAACGACTAGAATCACAGCATAAAACAGAGCTTTAGGCAGAGTTTTCTTCGGGTTACGCACTTCTCCTACAAGAGTACTTATCGAATCCCAATAATTCAGATTCCAGAAGAGAGTGTTTAGATACAAGTTCCAATCAACACCGCGCACATCTGCCACCAACCACCTCGTAGGCCTTAGTTTCGGAATTGAGATCAACCCCATAACAACAAAAGGAAGGATCGACATTATCCCGAGCAGAACAGCAACCCATCCAACGATAGTTAAACCTCTATAGTTCATGTAAGTAAGGACTAAAGTAATGCCTACGACTGCGAAAACACGAGGAAGTCCACCCCCTAATGCAGGAACTCCTGATTTCAGATAATCAAGAAACAAAACGGGGTAAAGGGCGTTATCGATTACTCCACTCAACCATTTCACCCAACCTTGTTGAAAGCCCCAGTATGGACCTAATGCAGATGACACCCAAACAACATAACCACTATTTTCGGGGAACATGGTGCCTAATTCAGCTGTAATAAGTGCCTCAGGGACACTCCATAGAATAGGGAAAATCAAGAATCCGACGAGTGCAAGAAGTGGACCAGCTGCTTGGACAGTGTCCTCAATACCAAATGGTCCGCCTGATACTTCATAGAAAATGAGAAAAACCAAAGGCAATAGCGATAGTTTCCTATCATTATTTGCTCTTGAAGACGAAACGACTGCATTATTTATCTCGATGTATTCTGCATCATTACATTCCCCCATTGGAATTGTAGCTTCTCTTTGAGGTAAGTCCTTCGATTTCTGCATTTATCATCAAATCTTTAACATTACCATCTCATTCAAATTAAGTAAACAACAATAACATACATAAGGTAGTTCTACATATGAGGTCTAGGGAGGGTAGTCGCGGAGCCACATAGGTATTATACTATTTATATATGATAAAAATAACTTTTTATGTATATATAATAGATACTGTCGAACCCCTTCTGTTAGTTTGTATGCCTACTTCTTAGAATTTTGAACCCCTTACGGAAAATCCTGACTCTGCCACCGAGGAAAGGTAGCGTGTATGCAAATCTTGCTCCTATCTTAGAAGGTAGAGAGACTATTTCTGATGGACACTTGGCTCAAGGAAAAGCATTTCAAAACAGCTCGGGAAAAAAATAAGGAAAGTGATAGAAGTCATGACAAAAGAAAAACTACAGAAAGAATGACAAAACATTCGCAAAAGGAACAATAACTACAACAAAATAAGATGATAATCAGGGTACAAGAAATAATAAAGAGTAACAGAAATCGAATAAAAGTAACTCTACAACTACTAATATGAAAGTATAAGCGAGATAACACTCAAACTACTTACTAACACTCTATCCTAATCTATATTCTCCGTAACCTCCTATCTAGGGTCATATATAACTCTGTCATATCGTCATAATTCCATATGACTTTTTATCTAAGATGATATCCTCGATAAGCTACAATTAGGTCATGTCATGTCCGGTCCAATCACATTTCCCATAGAATCATCTAGCTAAAGCAAATAAAGGAGCAATCTTTACCAACTTATGACATAGTTCCCACTAAAAATCAAATCTTTATACAGAAACAAAAGCAAAACAACCAAAAAAAATACAAAATTATTGGAGGGGTTATCAGATTCTTGAACAAGAAGAAAATACAAATAAGAAAAAAACAATTAGAAAAGAAGAAACATGAATCAGGAAAACATACTTACCTACTCTAACCCCATCAACTTTATTTCTTGAATCTGTTCTTTTGATGAGATTTAAAAAGATATAAAAAAAAAATTGCAGAAATTTTTTCATAGTATTTTGTTCTGCAACAGAAAGCACAGTCTGTTGTTCTGCTGAGTACACTCACAGTCACCCCACTACAAAATTCCTGTCTTTTTTCTTTTCTTTTTTACTTTTTACCTTTTAAGATAAATTCATTATTTTAAGAAAAGCTTTTTTTTATGAGTTTAAATTTACAACTTAGGTAAATCAATTTTTAAAATGATTTAAGTACAGATGAAAGGAAAGATTACTGGAAACTCTGAAATCAAGAGGAAAAACTAAATTATTTAGAAAATATTTTCTTTGTCTCCTTTGAGCTTAAGCCATCGTTGATTTGACGTAATAGATAAATAGGTATTTATACTCGACCTTAGTTGATAAGTAAGTAGTCCAACTTTGAAAGTGCACATAAACACATCTAAACAGCTCATCTCATCTTAGAAAAATCAGTTGAACACTTCAATTTACAAAATGACTATCTGGGCTCCTCCAAAATTCTCTAAACTTTATGTACAAAATTAGTATTGAGTATCCACAAGACACAACGAGGACGAATTGGGATGTTTAGTTCGCAGTCAAGATCAAGTTAACATGTCTAGATATAGATTCTCAAAGTTAAAGTATTTATTTATCAACTGAAGTCGAATTTAAATATCTGTTTATTTATTAGTCAATATATTTTAGGGGAAATTTCACATATATACAAAAAAAATTAATTAATTTACAACAAATATAGCTCATGTTTTATTTAGATAAAAAATAGCCCCAAATTAGCAAAATTATCCATGACTATATAATATAATTTGTCAAAAGTTATAAAAAGTATGCATTACTATACGATATATTATAATATGTACTTGAATTATACATTAAATATACATTGTGATTCATAATATGTACTGACTAGATCTGTCTATATAACAAAAGACAATTTTTTTTATTAAAATATTTTATGTTAAGTGTTCCTCCGTGTAATTATCCCTATATTTTGTAGCATAATTTTGACAACAAAATTTTTGTCATTCCAAGTTATTTTAAAAGACATTAGAGGCCCCTATTGTTCTCAACATCATAAAACTTCATCATTTTCACCTTAAAAAAGTAATTAAGACAATAAGACACCATGAAAAAACATTGTAACCAAGATTAGATACATGCATAATAATTATCTCAAGTGCTTTTGTAGCTTAATTTAGTAACCAATTGTCACAATCTTTTTTCAAAAGTGGATTGTAAAAAGCAATAATTAACAAATAACTTTTAGACTAATTAAACTCTCTCTCATCTGGTTAATGAGAATCATAAGTATCCCCCTCTGTGTTAATTTATGTGGAGCCGTTAATTAATTGGCCATAAAATTTAATAAAAAGGAGATTTTTTAATTTTTTTTTTTTAAAAAAATTTAAATATAATAATATGATATTATTGGAAAGGTAAACTTTAAAAAGTATCATATAAATACACTAGTTATATACTCTATTCATTTTAAAATAAGTGTTGTTTTACTTCATTTAATGTTCATTAAGGAAAAAAATAAATATAGAACATAATTTATAAAATTATCCCTATATATTAAATATTTTTTGAGAATTGAACACTATTTCTCGCAGCTCGTTAATTAATTAATCTTCAACGTAAATTAATGGTCGCATAGTTAAAGCGAAATAACTCTTTAATATATAGTATAATTTAAATAATAATTATATTTTTTGTTTTTTTTGAATTTAAAACATAATATTTATTATGAGATAATTTTTTTAAAAAAGTAAAAGTCATACTTATTTTGGAACAAGGAGTAGTTATATTGGTTATCATGATTATTATATAAAAGTAAACTAAGTCGAGCATGCGTCAATTATTTGTTATAATAATCTTTTATGTCTTTGCATGTTTTTTTTTTTGTTTTCATCAAAAAATTATTTGTTATAAATTTTTTTTAAAAAATTTAGTGCACTCATTATGGCGTGCAAAATATACCTCTTTCTTTTCTTTTCCAACCGACATGTAAACCCCACTAAATCCCGTAACATTCAACAAAAACACACACACACACACACAAAGTAACATAATAAAGGATAAGTTAAATTAGAAAAACCCTTTATGAATAACAAATAAATATTTAACTACTACTATAGCTTTCAAATCTTTGTTCCATTTGAAAGGAAGAATTTAAAAACTTATGGTCTTAAATAAATCGTATGAGTTTATGTGGCTGTAAATCATTTTATTTAGAGTAAAATGAGCATTTTAAAGTTAAATTGTTACTAAGTTCCTGTTTGGATTGGATTGTTTTTGGTGATTTGAAGTCAAAATAGCTTTTAAGTAATTTTGAAGTATTTGGATTAAGTTAAGAAGTGTTTATAAACAATTATCTTTAAGAAAAAACAACAAAAATAAGCCAAATAAATTCTAACTTATGACTTTTGATTTATAAGTTATAAGTTATAAGTCAAAAGTCAATCAAAACAAGCCCTAAATGTATAAATATGTTATTCTTTTTTAAACTGATTAAAAAAAAAGTAAGTCACATAAATTGGGAGAGAGAGTATTAGTATAGTAAATTTACTATTTGAATCATATTCATTGACAGAGTCCCCAACATTTTTACGTACTATATTTCAAAGACAGTTACTCAATGTTAATAAATTAAGGGTATTAAAAAAATTTATTCTATTTTAATTTATTAAAAATGACAATCAATAATAAAAAGCAAATTAGTAAATATTTGAGAAGTAAATTTGAATGAGGGAGTAGTTCTTTGATAAAGAAATTACTTAAAGGATTTAAAATATATTTACAAAGATAAATACATAAATAATTTTTTTTAAAAAAAGGTCTACATCATATATATAAATTTTTCAATAAAAGAGGCTTAGAATAATCACAAGATATTATTGATCAAAGAAAAAAGGAAAGGAAAAATAGGAATTTGGACATTTTTTTATTACTTCTCTCGTTTAAAGAAAAGAAATCTAATTTGACTTGACACAAAATTTAAAAATATAAAGAAGACTTTTCTATCCTATGATTATAATTAAAGTTATGTTAAACGTACATACTAAAATACTATTTAAATTTAAAGTTTTAAACATGTCAAGTAGAATGTTAAACTTCAAATATTAACAAAAAAAAGATATCATTCTTTTTTAAACAGACCAAAATATAAAGTAAATAATTCGTTTTTAAACGGAAGGAGTACTAGTTTAACTTGCTAGCCTAGCAAAATTAGTAACTTGAAAAATAAGGTAAGTTATCTTCTTAAACAAGTTAAATCATATATAGAGAGTGGAAAAACGAAATATTCTTTTTATACTGTCAGTATATACGAGTTAATTACCTGTTCATCACCATTCTGCACAAATTTATCATTTTGTGGTGTTGCAGGGGAAGAAATAACAGATGTTTTTTTATCAGCTACTGCAACTTGCTGTTGAGCATTGGAAACTTCAATGGAGGATTTTGTTGTTACCATTTTTTAATTTTTTTTTTGTAAGACAAAATAGAAGAAGAAGAAATAATTAATTTCTCAGTTGAGAAGTGAAAGAAATTAAGTTAAAAAAGAGAGAAAGTAGAGGAATTTTGTGATATTTTCATGTTTGATGTGGGATATATATTTTATTTTAATAATAATAATAATAAAAGGAAATTGGAGAGGGTTGTGAGGATAATAAAAAGAAGGTGAGACTTATATAGAGGGAGTGATTAGGAAGAAATTAAAGAAGTGTTGTTTAAAGAGTTTGATGGGATTTGTTCATTTGCTTTCTTTATATATGCTTTTGTTCTCCCCCCCCTCCCCGAAAAAATTTACGCGGATAAGTAAATATATATAGTTAATTAATTAATATAGTTAAGTTTGAATTAATTATAGTTTGCGATAAATATCTGGCTATAATTATTATTTGTGTTTTGTGTAATTCGCGTTATTTATCCAATTAAATCCTGTAGTGAAATATACAAACATTGAGAATTGTATACCGAATTATACAAAAGTTGTGCACAAATTATATAGCAAAATATACAAACGCAATACAAAAAGTGCAAATTGTATAGCAAATTATACAAACGTATACAAATACCGTATGAATTATACAAATGATGTTATAGGTATAGTTACGAATTTTAATTACCCAAATTATTGCTATAAGGCATGATTAAGATATTTTTGAGTGATTATATGCGAAAATTCCTCTTTAATTTATGTATTGTGGTTTGACTGGGAAAAAATTTAAAAAGACTTTTTAAATGTGTATTTTTAAATATGATGCTTTTTTGCCTTAATTTATGTGACATAATTTAACCAGATATAAGTATTCTCTTCGTTCTTTTATCATATTTTCCTTTTTGAAAGTCAATGATGTGAATTTTGACAAATATTTTAAGATGTGTTTTTCATCATGTGGTTTTTGAATATCTAAGTTTTAATTTAAAATATGAATTGATGTTATCTAATTTAGTTTTGAAAGCTAAACAAATTGATTCTAAAATAACGCAACATGACAAATAAAAATAAATAGAGAAAGTAAGAGACTTTGTTATGTTTATCAAATTGCACTTTTTAAAAGCATTTTAACGCTTACTTTTACTCAACTTTTCTTTATAATTAAGTGTTAAGTGAGACTCAATAAGCTGAGGATGGTGCTATTAAATAATTACTAAATAAGAAAATATGTTTTTTTTTTTAATTTTAGAATAGACGGTAAAAGAAAGAGTGTCATATATTGGAACTCAAAAAAAAAAAAAAGAGGTTTAGGTGTATAAAATGACCTATTATTAAAGGCAAATACGAACATAAGATTTGAAACTTATGAATTTAAAATTCGAGTCATATTGAGTTACTAAAATCATGTCATTAAAGACTGAATCAAAATAAATTTCAAACTTATAAAATTGAGAACTCAAGTCCTTTTAGTTACTTAAGACATGTCTTTAAATATATAAGCAAACTGGGATTTAAAGCATATTAATAATTTATACATATTAAATAAAAAATTTAAGATAATATAGGATTAATCTGAAACTATTGGATTTTATCAAATAGTTTCTATACTTTAATTGAACTCCTGATTGGAAGGTCGTTTGATTCGTGAAATAAGAGATAATAACTTTAAATTTAGAAATTAAAAGAAATAGTTACTTTATTGACATTTGGCTAAACTTTTAATTTTGAAGTTAGCAATCTCATAATTATGTATATAATAATTGTGAAATTATTTTTATAAGAAAATTAGGAAGATGTGTAGAGGCAAGAAGTCAAAGGCACATTGGTCATAATCAGATCTATTCATGAATTTTGGGAATTCCAAATCCAATAATTTAATTATTTGATGTTACTCTTTTCATTTTTATAATAATTTAAATAATATTTGTTATATGTGAACTGGAATTGAACCAATCCCATCATGATCAAGCTGTATGGTTGTCTATTTTTTGTTCTAATTGTGGGGTTTGGGGTGGGGTTTTTTCGAAAATTAATTAATAAATAAGTGGAAATGATGCTTTAGTTTGAAGTTATCTGGAAATAATAAAAGGAATTTATTAATTTATTTACGTATTAAATCTAAAATTCAACAATAACATATTCAGTGAAATTTCATAAGTGGAGGTCTGGGAAGGGTAAAATGTACGTAGACCATACCATTACCTTATAGATATAGAGAAGTTATTTACGAAAGATCTCACCTCAAAAAGATCATTCCCAGAGGCAAAAGTAGTAGATATGAAATCAAATGACTAGAATGAAAACCAAATGATAATTTGTAAAGATAATAAAAGTAACAAAATGAATAACAAACAATAACAACAGAATATATAAAGACATGACTACCTTTTCTAACCTACTATAGCACAAGGTCAGACATTATCCTACCCATACTAGTCGTCTAAACTTTTATCCTAATACGAGACTTCCACATCTTTCTATCTAAGGTAATCTCCTCGGCGATACGAAGTTGTGTCATATTCTATCTAATCACTCCCCCCCCCAATACTTTTTTGGTCTACCTCTACCCCTCTGCGTAACCCCTACATCCAACCTCCCGCATCTCCTAACAGGAGCGTTAGCACTTCTGCTCTGCACATGCCCAAACCATCGTCGTCTCTTTTCTTTCATTTGTCTGCCACAGAGGCCACCCCTAAATTCTCCCAAATGGTCTCATTGCTAATCTTATCAGCTCTGGTATGTCCACACATCCATCTCAACATCTCCATCTTTGCAACTTGCATCTTCTGAACATGTGAATTTTTGATTGGCCAGCACTTCACTCCATATAGCAGAGACAGTCTAACACTATTTTGTAAAACTTATCTTTAAGTTTAGGTGGTATCTTCTTATTACACAATACTCCAGATGCAAGCCTCCATTTCGTCCATGCTACCCCAATACGATGTGTGACATCATCTAAAATTCAGTTATTAATATTTAAAATAATATTTAAATAAATTTCTCACATCTTGAACTCCGGAAAATAAGAATAAATCCAACACATGAATTTGGTAAACTCTCAAAATATATTATAAGCAAAAAATGACAATGAAACATATGAGAAAATATCAATGAAACATATGAGAAAATATCATGTATTGGTTTTTGTAAAGATCAGCAATTTTGTGTGATTTTCCTCCACCTACTCTTACCAACCAAATAAAAAATTTCGAGCCAAAATTTTTACTACGGAGATTCAATATAATTTTTTGATAAAATTTCAATGTAAGGGAAGTAGGGTCAATATATGTGATGCATATTACAAATTTATTTTAGTTTTATGTTAAACCTGAACAAATCTTGCAAGTTAGTTCATAATAGGAGACTTGTGCAAAACAAAATGACGATTGATTATATTCATTATTATGAAAGCTCTCACTCTAACATTCTGGATAATTAATATATGAAACGCGAATAATATAATATGAATTTATATTTATATGTGAATGGCTACTATTTCTTCCTTTAATTATTAATTAAATAGGTCAAATATTCAAAACTCATCCAAAAAGGCTAGCTATACCTATATTACATGTTTTTTTCTTGTAAAATTATAAGAATTATTACTAGTAATAACTAAAATATATGTGCACATGTTTGAAGAACACCAATAGATAACCCATATGAAATTTGCAAGTACCTAGAGTACTTTTTTCTAACATTTTTGTGTTTAAATATTGACCAACTTTTGCTTTTGCATTCAACACATTTTTTCCATGGTATTATATATATTTGTATCAGATTATCGTATTATTTATTATTGTTATTGTTCTTTTTGAGTTATTTTTATAGTATTTTTAGATTTTCTTTTTCTATCCTCTATTGAAATACTTTAAAGAAATTTTTATTTTACAAAGATGATTTTGAAGCGCGATT
>JAPFFP010000103.1:527844-541433 GCA_026153255.1 Solanum medicagineum
GCCCGGGAATGACTATGCCTAGATCCCCTCTTTTTGTGTGGTCCGTTCTAGTGAAACCCCCCCCCCTTTTATTACCCCTCCCGGTATTGGGGGGGGCAATCAACCCCCCCCCCCCCCACACACACACAAAAAAAAAAGTTAAAAAGCCATCCACAATCCCCAAAACAATTAAAGATTACTTTTTTAAAAAAATCAAATTATTTGAAAGTTAGGTCTGGAGTTGGATTTCAGTTTCAAAGTTGAAACTGAGTTTAAATTTAAAAGTCAAATCTTGAATCGAAAGTTGAGTTGGGTCTCGTGTTAGGTGTCGGATTCGGGTCCTGAATCAGGATTGATTTTATGTTAGAAACTAATTTCCTAAAAAATATTTTCTACTCTCAAGCCAAAAATAAAAGACATTTTCTAAAAAAATATTTTCATTCATTAACCAAACAATAGAAAATATTTTTCACTCATCAATTAAACATGAGAAAATAAGTTAGAAACCAACTTATTTTCTAGAAAAAACATTTTCCTTCCTACCAAATACACCCGTAATTACGCAAATTTTAAGGGAAAAAATTTAAAAAGTCAGGCTATAATTCTTATTTAGGTCAATTTGCTTCAATTCATTTTACACCATATAATTTTAAATTGATTATCGATCCGTTAATATATTAACTTAACTCTTTTCCATTCATCTAAAATAATATCATTGGAAGAGTTCCTAACTTCCTACCAACTTTTGTCTAATTGATAACAAAGTAAGGAATAAATTAATTTTACGTATTAAAGGAAAAAGAAATCTATTTTAAAATGGAATCAAATATGCAATATTTATAGATAAAAGTATTAAATTATTTGGGGTACAAACAAGAAATTAAGAGGATCCTTTAGCATATTCATGAACTTCAATTAATTCCTATAAATGACATTATTTGGCTAAAAGGATTCATATTCCAAAGTGGAAAAGACAAAAAGGTAGAATTGGCACTATTTTAATTTAAAGTAATTTATATATATAATACTATAATATATAAGCCTTAATATGATTGAGGGCAAACAACACAAATCTCATTAGTTTAATGTTAAGTTATGTGCCTTTTTATGAGTTTTCAGAATTATCATTAGTGCATGCCTGATTTTGACTCCTAGATTCATGTATTTGACGTCTCTAAATAAATATATCTTTGAATACATGAAGTCAAAATTTAGTATGATTTATTCTAAATACATTATATTCAAGAGAATTCGCATGTATCTGAAATTTCTCGCTCACCTCTCCCCCTCTCTCGTGCGCCTCCTCTCTAAATATATGTATTTCAAAATATATCTAATTTGGTATCAGAATAAAGGTACCTAGTGTGGTTTAATGTAAAATATATGATTATTTTGAACTATAGAAAGAATCAGTAAATATGATAGAAATATTTGTATAATTATATACTTTTTCCTATAATCAAATAAATTAAACAATATAAATACTTATATTAGATAAACTCAATTTAATATGATATTAAAGCAGACAAAAATCCTGATTTTGAATCTTTCCAACAAAACTCATGATTTTTTTTCATTCTAAAAGTTAGGTTTGGTGTCAGATTCCAGTTCGAAAGTCGAGGACGAATTTATCTTTTATATTTAAAATTGAGTTGAATCTCATATTTAAGTCTGAAATCTCGAATCGAAAATTAAGCTGGGTCTAAAGCTAAATTTCTATTCGAAAGTCGAGAAATATGCTAGATCAATCAAGAAAGAAAGAAAGGAAGGAACCAAAAATAGCTAGATCAACTTGCATCCAACGAAAGGGAGTTTCTTAATCAACTTGTTATATGCTATATTTGTGGATATGCTTAGTCAATTAAAACATATTTTATATTTTGGGTGGTGATGAATGATGATAATTGATTAAATTATTAGGCCTAATAATTGGGAGCTGTATATTCTTTTTAAACCAAAGAAAAAGACTATTGTTATTTATAATATCTCTATAATGTTTTCTAAGTATTTATATTAAAGTTAGATTATAAGTTAAATATGTCAACTCTCCTACTTTAACGTTGAATTTTTCTACTAAATTTCAAAAAATAAGATTAAAAAAAATAAAAACCACACACTTCATTTTACTTTAATTAATTTTTTTTTATAATCATACAAATATTATAATATTCGAGACACCTGAACTTTGAAAAGTACTTATATAGCTACATAAATAAATATATTATTTACCAATTGACACCAACATATTGATATGGTCACCCAAAGTTTGTCACACACCAATATCCTATTTGGTCATTAGCCATTTGCTAGGATTTTGGGCCACCACCAGCAATAACCAACTAAGCAAACGTCACTAATTTTGAAATTGTGTTTTGGGGGTGGGGTGGAGAAACGATAGAAGCGAAATCAGAAATTTTGTTAGGAATACTTAAGATTTAATATATGTATATATATAAATAAAAAGTTATTTTTAATTGATATATTTTTTATAATTTTTTATATACATAATATAATTTTTTGATGAAGAGCGTCTGAATGAACATCCTAGACTATATATAACTACGCCGGTAATGAAAGGACGAATAAATTTTATACAACACATAAATTTATATTTTTGTTATCATAATATTTTTCAAGGTATGAGGGTGTTATCCATAATATAATGTAACATCTAGAAAACTTAGATCCAATAATGAGTTAATCTATAGTAGTATTGGATATATAATATCATCATCTTCTTCTTTTTTCAATTTTAAAAAAAGTTTTAAGGCTAGATGGAAAATTAATGGGGAAGGAGAATATTGAGTGGGGATTAATTTTTTATCAATAAAATAAAAATTTAAAATTTAAAATAATTCATCAACTAAACTATTAAAATTTCACATCTCATCTAATATCAACTCTATATAGGAAGAAGAAGAAACCATATAATATGATTTTGTTTTCTCCACCCTTTCTTGGTGGAATTGATGTTGCTTTTGTTATATCACACTCTTTATTTTTATTTAATAAAAAATTAACAACCTTATCCTTGGCACTCACTTCACTTTACCTTGTTTTTTCAATAATGTTATGCTACAAAATTATTTCTATGGTATATTTTATTAATTCTGACTTCATCACTATTTGATATATTCATATTTTTTCAAATATGAAAACTATAAAGACTATAATAGAGAATACATGAATTTTTCTAACATTTTCCTGTCTATAATAATGCTTAATATTTCGTCTGCACAAATTTAAAATTTCTATATTTTACACAAAATTAAGTGTGCTCAAATATGGAATGTATAATATCCGTGGAGTCATTTCTAAGTATGTATATAATTTTACTTTATTTGTTAGAAAAGAATTTAGTCCATTTTAGCTCTAGAAGATAATAATAATAATATTATTAACCAGTTAGCAATAATATTCCAAGTTGTTCCCCTTTTTTTTCTTTGTTATTTTGTAACTTAAAGGTGCATTTGAATATTATTATTTTTTTTTAACAAAAAATGGTTTCAATATAACGTTTGATTAATGATAGAGAAATAAACTTTGAGTCTACCTCAATCTTAAAAGTTAGCACATGAGTATTGACATCCTGCACCCCTCACGACGAGGAATAGACATCTCGAGTGTGAACAATATAAATTGGGAGCTCAATATTCGAATATAGTGAATTTGGACTTGGCTTTAATCCAACGATAAAGAAACGCATCTTGGATCAAACTAAACACCAAAAATTAGATCAAGAGACTCTTTCATCTCTCCACACATTCAAAACTAAACATCTAGAGCGTTAAAATTTAACATGGGGGGCTGCCTCACATAAGAAAATAAAAAGTAATATGAATCTTGTTCTGATACTATGTTAAAGAAATAAAAGAATTTAATTCAATCTAAAAAGCTAGCTCGTGAGGGGAGATTGTCAAGGCCATATGAAAAGATAAAATGGCACTTGTTCCTCCAAAACTCAGCAAACAATAATTTGTTTTTCAAAGATGAGTTTTAAGTTTGAAAAAGATATTTTTTTAATTGATTTTTTTCTGCTTAGAAAACTTCTATTTTTTTCAAGTTAAATGCATAATTAAACACAACTTTTAACTTCCAAACAGTTTTTTTCAACCTTCTTTTTTCGTTTCAAATACCACTAATCTTCAATTTTAATTTATGTGACCATATTTAGGTTTTGAGAGTCAAGCTTTTCAAGTTTATGCTGATGTGAAAGTGAGTATTGATACATATATAAGTCAACTTGAAGAGAGAATGTTTCAAATACTTTGATCAATAATTCAAAAAAATGGAGTGATTTATGAGAATGTTACCTGTTATATTGAAATTGAGTGGATAAAATGAAAACTCGCACTAGTATGAAATAAAAGTGTGTGGAAAAACTTTAATATTAAGTTTAATAGAGTGGTGGTAAGATCAATTATGTTAAATGAGGCAGTGTTACGGTCAATCAAAAACTCACGAATTTTAAAGATGAGACCAACTAAAATGAGAATGCTGAGATTGATGTGTAGGCATACTAGGACAGATATGATTGAGAATAAAGATATTTAAGACAAGGTGAGAGTGACGTATATAATAAACAAGATAAGGAAACGTTGACTTAGATAGTTCAGCATGTGAATATAAGATGCTTTTATTCTAAACATGTGAGAGTTGGATATGGAGATATAATGATAAGAGGTAACAGTAGATTGAAGAAGTATCAGGGAGAAGTGATTGCATGGAACATGATATTTCTACAACTTATCGATGACATAATCCTAGATAGTAATATATGAGGATTAGAACTAGGATAGAAAGTTAGTAATCAGTCGAGTTTGGCTATTAATAAGGTAGAAATAAGGTTTGCGTATACTCTCACCTTTCCAATCTCGCTTATGAAATTGCACCGAGTATTCCATTTGTGGAATTACATTGAATATGTCGTTATTATTCTCGTAAACTTCTTTGGACATGAAATATTTTTATTTTTTAAAAATAAAATTTATATATTTAGAAATTTAATACTCCCTCCGTCCTTATCTATTTGTCAAATTTTGACTTGACAAATCTATTTTAAAAATAGTGATTGATATAGTAAATTTATCATTTTACCCCTATTAAGTGATAAAATTCCAGGAATATTTACTCAATATATCTTTGGAAGACATTAAATCAATGTTAATAAATTAAAGGTATAATTAAAAAAATTATCCTTTTTTGGTTAGTAAAAAAAGTAAGACATAAAATAAAAATTAAATTAAAAATATAAGACAAGTAAATAGAGACAAAGGGAGTAAGAAATCTAAGTCTCAAGATTACAATATTTTAAAAATATATAGTACAAATTTATGAGCTAAAAAGATCGTAACTCTTTGAATGTTGAGGTTCTTTTGAAAATAACCCCTTGTGATTCTACAAAGAAAGATGTAAAATTTGGGTATATTTTATTTTTTTTTATTTGGTAAAATTACTGTTATGTGATCAGGAGGTCACGGGTTCAAGTTTTTGAAACAACCTCTGACAGAAATGCGAGATAAGACTGAGTATAATAAACTCTTGTAGTCAAATTCTTCCCCAAATCCTAGGCATAACAGAAGTTTTAATGTACTAAATTTGCCCTTTTTTTTAAAAAAAACTTTCTCATAAAATTTTTGTGAATATGTTATTGCTATCTAAATTCAAATGTGGTGGAGTGGGTTTTTTTTTTTTTCTTTCCATTCAAATATATATATTTTTTATGTGGAAAGGCCTATTAAAATTTTGGGTTTATCCTCTTGCATTTTTGGCTTTCCATTATCACCCCATTTATCAATTCGTCACTATAAATAAGAACAAGAAGAGGGAGAAAAGAGCAATTAAATTTTTATTACATAGAGCATATTAAAATACACTAATCTTGTGATAGTTTTTCAGTCTCATGTAATCCAATAGTGTGAAAAAGAGAAGAATTTAAAGCTTTTATAGGATTATAAAAATATCATCCAAGCACCATGGGTCTTGGAATTTTGTGTAATACTAGTAGTATTGTCAGCTTCCACTTTTGTTCTTATACTTGTCATAATAATTTCAGTTACTTCCATTTGTCAGCTTCTTGGTCTTTTGAGTGTTCCAACTTCACTACCCAAAAATGGACTCATACAAAAACTCCAATTTTGATTAATTGATAAAAAATTTCAACTTTTTTTCCCCTCTTTTAGTTTTTTGGGACTAGAGGAATGGTCATCTGTGCTGTGAAAGCATCTTCAGTAGCTATGGTTTCTCTAGACATTTGCAGCAGGTAATATTTTTTTGTTTTTTGGATTTTAAATTCAAGAATTGCATTTGGGGTTTGTTGGATTTTGGTTCTTGTTTTGATTTATCAAGAAAAAATGCAATCTTTTTTACTTTAAGGTATTTTTAGAGGGTTTTTTTTGTTGAGTTTTGATTTATCAGGAGAAATGCAAGTTCTTTTTCTTTTCTGGTTGGTTTTTTTAGAAGGGTGTTTGATGAATTTGGTTATTGTTCTGATTTATCAGTAAAAATGTGAGCTTTTTTTTCTTTTTTCTTTTTACCTTTTCTATTTGGTTTCTGTAGAAGGGTGTTTTTTGAATTTTTGTAACCTTGGCCTGCTGGTAATAGACTTGAGTCGGTCTCAAGATCGAAACCCACCGGATGCAAACAATTTTTTAGGGCCATCGGACTGGGTAAAACTTGAATTAATCATAGTGCCCTTGTGGAAAACTCCTCGCCGAGGGCCTGTGCACCCCCGGATAAGTCGGGGGACTCGGACACGCGGTGCAAATCAAAAAAAAGAAAGAATTTTTGTTCTTGTTTTGATTTATCAAGAAAAAAGTTGTTGTTTCTTTAGAAGGGTGTTTGTTGAATTTTTGTTCTTGTTTTGATTTATCAAGAAAAATGTGAGCTTTTTTTGCTTTTCCCTTTGGTTTCTTTAGAATGGTATTTGTGGAATTTTTGTTTCTTGTTTTGATTTATCAAGAAAAATGTGAGTTTTTTTTTTTTTTCCTTTTTTTGGTTTCTTTAGATAGATGTTTGCTGAATTTTGGTTCTTGTTTTGATTTATCCAAAAAGATGTGAGCTTTTTTTCTTTTTTTGGTTTCTTTAGAAGGATTTTTGCTGAATTTTGGTTCTTGTTTTGATTTATCAGGAAAAATGTGAGCTTTTTTTCTTTTTTTGGTTTCTCTAGAAGGATTTTTGCTGAATTTTGTTCCTGTTTTGATTTATCAAGAAAAATGTGAGCTTTTTTTCTTTTCTGTTTGGTTTCTTTAGAAGGGTGTTTGTTGAATACTGATTCTTGTCTTGGTTTATCAGGAAAAATGTGATCTTTAGAAGGGTGTTTGGTGGGCTGTGGATTTTTTTCCCCCTTTTTTAATTGTACTTTGTTTATGTAAAGTTATTTCTGGATTGGAGAAGAATTTGTGCTAGTACTAGGCAAAAACTCCCAAACCCTTTATTCTGTGCGATCATCAGGTGCAATTTTGATGGTCGTGTTGGATGTTGGATTGGGAATGAGAACGGAAAATGGAACAAACTGGCTGCTGTTGCAAGTACAAAGGCACCCAAATGGGGAATGAGCATTTCACCTGTGGCTTCCTCTGCTGCTCTAGCAGACGCCCTATGGTCGTCTCGCGCCAAGTTCTACAAGGAGGTTTAAGACTATGTTTCTTGTGATACGCTTCTTTATAGATTATAACTCTTGCTGTCAAAATGGTGATTTGATACTTCTTTAATCAGTTGATGTGAATAAAGATACTCCTTGTATTCCTTTTTTGGAACACCCTTTTCCGTTTTAGTCTGTTAAAAGATGAATGACACCTTTCTATATTTGGAAACCTTACTTTAATGACATGTTTAGGTGAGTTTTAAGATCTTTCTGTCTTAAATTTTGTGTCCAGTCAAATACCACCATATAACATGAAACG
The DNA here is from genome assembly GCA_026153255.1 of Solanum medicagineum. Classification (NCBI taxonomy): domain Eukaryota; kingdom Viridiplantae; phylum Streptophyta; class Magnoliopsida; order Solanales; family Solanaceae; genus Solanum; species Solanum medicagineum. Next base: position 535,728 of record JAPFFP010000103.1, read on the forward strand.
GAGGAGTGTATGCATAGGCCTATCTTTGTTTGTGTATTGGAGTATCTCGGTCTAAACTTAGAGCATTGATTGAGATTTTGCAATTTGGCAGGTTTTGAAAGATGCTAGGGAAAAGTTCACACAGGAGATATCATTTCAGTCCAAGGACAAAGATATTTCCCTGGCAAAGGTAGTATTTTGTCTTGCTAAGCTGTTTTCGTGCAATGCAGTCGATCTGTTGGTTCATTAACCACTTTCTTGCTTTAAAGGGACAGAAACGAAGTGGCTGTTTGTTTTGGAATGTCTGTCCATAAATAGTTTCCGGTATTGTCGTTTTTCGTTTAGATAAATGCAAATAAGTAAACAATTCGTGCAACATATGAGTTAAACCATCATTTTGCAAGTAAACTGCTTCTTTCATTTTCTTTTGTCTGTCGTATTTAAATCATCATCTTGCAAGTAACATGCATGCTTCTTTTGTTCTTTTACTCGTATTAATTGCATTCTTCATTTGGTTGTTTTGTCTTTTCCTATTATGTGGGTTAGGCTTTGCTCTACATTGCTTCCGAAGACGAGGCATTTATGGATTTCAACCGGGAAATGGATGCTTATTCACTCCAAAATGAACGAAGGTCTGCTTCAGTGTCGTCTGATACGCTTGACTGGAAAGGCGTGGAAGCCATGCCTCTGGCTGGAAAGAATATGAGTGAGTGGATGGCTGAGTTAGATTACATTGCAAGGGAAGTTGAGGCAGAGCTAGTTCCGAGAGATATAGGATGCCATTTGGTTGAAGTTTTGGATGCAGTGAACGTTGTTCTTTTTAAATCGAGGGGTTTCAAAAGGTCATCTGTGATAGTGGACTCGAAATGTTCATACCTGCATTCAGTGTTAAGCTCTGGATATTGTAGCGGTATATCTTAAAATTCATCTCACCAATACCCTCATTGTTTTACGTATTTCTTGAGCATGAAGTTCAGAAGTCTTTCTTGAATACTTCATTTTAATTAATGCAATCTGACGTGCTGTTTAACTTATGAACAGCAATTTTGCTTAGTGTTATTTACATTGAAGTTTGTCAAAGACTTAATCTGACTATTGTGGGAGCTCGAATAGGAGAAGAATTCTTGATATGGCCCCAAACCGGAAACCCTGAGGTATGTTGGTCTGAACAAACGGATGCTTTTGATCTTTACGTTGGCATTTCCATCCACTACTTCTGGTATATTCCTTCAGGATTTACGCTGATAATCTCTAGTCTCATTGAGTTGATATATCTTCATTTGCAACTGCTATAGGAGCTATTCAAGGTTACTTCTGGTCACAGCTTGTTTGGTATTGTTAACGGCAAGTGCGTCAATGATCCTAGATCAAAGGCCTCGGACATCAATAGCAATTCACTGTCAGAGCTTGAGATTGCTACAAACCGAGATATTATCGGAATTGCTTTGGCTAATCTCATGGTGAGTTTTATTCTTCTAAAAGGTAGAGTCTGTTGGACTTCTAAAGCTTATATTTATACATCTCATGGTGTTATTATGAGTATTACTAATGCCATCATTGGTAACTTTGGCAAAATTATTCATCAATAATGAAAATTCTTTTGCACAGAGGATTCACTGGAAACGTGCGTCCAAAGCAAATCATGGTTTGATGCTTACTTCTCCACTTAGGTCTGTGGAGGGGAAGTTTAAGAATACCGATGCTTCAACTGTATCTTTGCTGCGACCTCAAGATTTGAGGTAAAGATCATATACTCACTCTAGTGTGTCTTTGTTTACTATCGCTGGTTCCCGTTCCTGATTAAGCAGGCCACTTTGCGTTGTCCCTACAGGTTCAAGATGCTAATTTGCAACATTTGGCATGAGGAAAGAAGAGACGCGATTAATTTTGGCTACGTTTTAATTCCTCCATCTAGTTTTTTAGTTAGTCGAGAATAATTAGGTTCTCGGAACCTTCTTATTTATAGCACCATTTGGTTTCACAAAGTGCTTTCCATATCTAAACTCAGTGGTCTATCTGAATATCAAGTCTTGCTCAGACTCTCCAAAAATATCATCTCACCCATGTCGAATCCTCCAAAACTGCACTACTTTCGGAGGATTCAACGTACTTACCTGGTGATATCATTGCAGAGTCTGCCTAATATGTCTAGCTTGCACATGATTATTAAGAATGAAATCTTTCTAGTCCTCGTCAGTGTTATATCCATGCTCATTTCTGCATCCTCGTATTTAGATAGTTTATTCTCATCAAACGGGGGATTACCTCGACTTGGCATTGAATTTATCATCTCTAGTGCATTAACTTTTCATCCGATATATAGAGACATGCTTAGAGAACCGTGCTAATAGATCATTTACTAGACAACAGTTCTCAGGTGACTGTATTATGTATAGCTTATACAAGGCCCCGTATACAAGGTCAGGTCTTCGTTTTATTAGTTTAGGCGAGTAAGAACATCTTCTTTTCAGCAGAAGTTCTGACCTTGGTTATCTGGTATTAGTTCGTATGCAATATCTTTATCACTTGTAATGACAATATGTCACGGATGGTACCAACTTTCTAGGCTGGCTATTATGGCTTCGCAAAGATTGCTGATTCTGCAACCGCACAATTGGGTTCTGAGGAGAGACCACGGCATGATGTTGTACTATAGCAGGTAAACAATGACATCTGAATTACACATACCATTTCTTTTCTTTTCCTTGTTTTGCTGAAATATTTTGACAAATGAACAAATATCCAGGGAGTACGAGGAGGCGGTCCAGGAGCTTAGCATTTGCATGGTCTTTGCCCCAGAAGAAGAGGCTGAAGTTCTAGAGGCATTTGTTGAGAAGTTACACCTGTTGCGCCTCGAGTCATCATGGAAGAATCTGGAACGTAAAGGTCGGTTAACAGTTACTTGACTTGTTTCTACAAAAGTTGTGCTCTTTCTAGCTTGTTAAGCCATTATAGAGCTTGTATAAGAATATACAACCTATAGAACTTTAGCTGTAATAACCTCCTTTTTGACTTGTGTAAATATTTTCCTTTGGGCTAAAGAGAAGCTTCATTTACTGTGTTTCGAAAACGAGATGAATGACATAGCTTGAGGAGCTCAACCCTATATGTATGCGCGAAAAAACGAGTACAAGTGGAGTTTGATGTACATTTTAGAACCACTGCAGTATCTAATTCTTGATCCGCCACTGCCTACTGGTGCTCATTTGGTCATTTCACATGCCAAAAGAGGACTGTAACATTATTGTTGTATCTTCAAGCTGAGTATAGTGCTTAGACTCTAGGATTCATGATCTATTCTCTATTTGCTGGGATCCTCTGAGAAGTTGCCGCATCTGTGTTGGATCCTCGAAAAATTTTTAGGTTTTAGAGGATCCGAGTCGTACCTTGTGTTGGAAGGTTCCTAGACACAAAAGTTTATTGTCATGATCTATGTTGCTAACACTCTTCAAGAATGTTGTCGCACTCTGTTTGATCCTGGTTTTTGGAGGATCGAACACATACTCATAGGTTTTCTTTTGAAGAGTTTGAGCAACACAGGTCATGATGAGTGGTTTGTTGAGATTGAAATAACCTAGGCAACATGCATTATCAGAAGCTAGCAAAGCAATTCTTGAAGGACGATAAATCAAAAACAAAAGAAAGTATACTAAAAGAAACATAATATTTTAATATGATTTGGTTAATTGACTTATTATTATATATGAGAAAGCAAGCTAATGTAAAATAAAGTATAAAAATATCGAGAATAATCTCCTTTAAATGTCTTTTAACCCTAAAAGACTATATTGTGGATGTTATTATATGAAGAAAATATCTTCAATTTATAAAAGTTCAAGGTCTTACGCGTTTCAATGTAAAACATAATTATGATAATATTGAAATATATAAGGTAGAAAATTCAGGACAAATCATATTATAGCTCTATTTAACTATTTAATGATGCTTAAGTAAGCACATAAACTAATTGTAGCTTGCTTATCTAAGCTATAATAAGTTGATAAGTTTGTTAAATAATAATTTAACAGATCAATAATGATGATATTATTATTAATATAGATACCATTATTGTCATAGTAAGTCCTTTCCATCATAGAATCATTCTAATTGTTTAGAATTTCTTCTACTAGGTGTGTCATCATTCTTGAATCTTTGATTATGCTTTGAACTAATGGGTTAGGTATTGAGTTGATGATGACTTGTTAGATGTTGACATTGAATAAGTTGTTTTCCTAATTTGGTTTATTTTTTTTTTGAAATAATTAGTTGGAGTTTGGAGATAAGATTGACAAACTCGCACCCCACCCCACCTCCTCACTCCCGAAAGGACAACGATGGGCATGTGGTGAATCATTGTTGGTCCATGGAGAGGGGAAGGGGGTTCTAACGGAGGCAGGTGTATAAATTGATTGTTGTCAAGAGCGTAACCTAGTGATTTAATTATCGCTCAACTGGACAAATAAAATATTTAATTATCGTCTAAAGTTTGCAATAACATACAAAAGTTTAGAGCGTGATTTAACGTTTTTCAATAAGATTTTCCATTTAACTAAATAAATAATTAAGCAGCAATAAGTGTTTAATTTTAATAGATAGTAGTCTTTTTTTTTAATTTATCAAAGAAAAAAATGGCAAAATATAATTTATTGTCACTTAGCTAGGTTTACCAAATTGGTAGGAAGTTGGGTATAAATTCACATTTTTTTGTCATGTTAATTAACTCCAATTAATGACGGACTATTTTTGTTAACTTATTAATTATCAATTTAAGAGTTACTTCTATATTCAAAGCATTTAATTAAAGGTAAGATAGTAAAGTACTTCTTATTTTTTTTAGAAGTGAATAATTTTCTTAGGAGGTATGTTCAAGATTAATTTATTTTAAAATCGTAACATTTGTTTATTTAACTTTCAATAACTTTTTAATGATAAAATCAACTATATATTGATATAATAGGGTTTAACAAATTACAAAACTCTTATTAGATTGAATGAACACCAATAATGTTGTCATATGCGCGCTTAAAGTTTAAAATATGTTAAATATTCTACCTCGTTTATTTTGTATTTGATCGTAATGTGACAATGATACAAATACAAATGACAATTAACAATTACACAAATCTTTTTTAGTGATACAATACAAATGAGATATTTCAATAATATATGATTTTTACCTATTCAAAATATAAATAATACAAATATAAATAACTTTTTCAAGGCAACGAATGATAAAAATATAAATATAAATACAAATACAAATACAAATACACTAGACAACAAATACAAATAAAAGCACGCATGGTGAGACAAAATAGAATACACATGACAATAGATACAAATACAACAATGATACAATTTTATTAGTTGATACAAATTGTATTCATTCATATATTTGAACTTCATACAACGTGTTCATTAATTCACTTGATACAATTGATTCTATCAACCAATACCATGATTTTTTGGTACAATTAATTGTATTAGTGATACAATCGTCGATAAGCTATACACAAATCCATCAGATATATAATTGTATACTTTTTATACAATTGCATCTCTCTTCTTTCTTCTCCTTCTAACATATACTTATAAATAAACTATAACTATAGATATCTAATGTCACGCCCCAAAGTCCCGTAGGGCGGAGCGGCACCCGTTGCCGATAAGGCTCGGGAGAACCAACCTATAACTATATGCGTTCTATACATATTATAAGGGGTTTCT
>JAPFFP010000103.1:554154-569916 GCA_026153255.1 Solanum medicagineum
TCTCCCTGTATATTTGTATTCTTTGTAATTGTCCGGATATATCGTTAATATATATATCCTATCGCCGTGGAGTTTACCCATTGGGCGTTACCACAAAAATTCTTCTTTCTTCTTAGATCTTCAGATCGTATTTCCTAACAGTTTTCACACAAGTCATTCAACTTATCCAAAATTTTGAATTTAAGTGGTGTTATTATCTTTTTTTAGCATCTAAGATCATTCATTATGTTGGAAAAGAATAAATTCCAAAATGAGATAAATATAGAATCACTTAAAAGTATAATCCTAAAATAAGATTTCGAAGGCGGAGCGTACATAGTCTTATTTTTATTTTATGATAGAAAAAATTTCGATAGACGTTTGACTCAAATAAAGCATATAAATAATCAAGTAGATAGAATAAATACAATAATAAAAAAAATCATACAAAAAGATACTAAAGAAGAGAATTAATAAGAACAACAAATAATACATTAATTGATTTATTTTTATATTATTAGTATGTATAAAATAGAATAAAAAGTTAAATGAAGAATAAAAAAACACTCTATGTAGCATCTATTCAACTTCAACTTTCTAAATGAATATGAATATTTGAAAAATTATACCAAGATGATAAAAATGTTGATACTTTTTCAAGAATATTAACTAGAGGGTGGGGGTGGTTGGAGAATCTATTTAGAATAATTTTCAAAAACAAGAAAAAGAATTTTATCTTTTTTTCTTCTTTTGCTTAAATCGATTCATTAAAATATGATTTTATTTTTTATTTTCAAGGCTTAAATTAATTTTTTTATGACAGATAAATAAATCTCGTTCATTTCACTATATCTTTTAGTAATCGAAAAATAAGCTAATTGTTCAATATTTTTATATGATGGAGCAACTTGTGAGAAGCATAACTGTAATATACTTTCATGAGTTTTAAATAGAAAGTGACTATTGTGCTTTGAAATAACTTATTTTATATAGTTAAACTTAATTATTTACATAAAATAGACGCTTGAAACATATACATAACTTTGTTTCTAAAATTTATGTATGTCAAAAATATCTAATTAATAAGAAGATTTTATCATGTTTATATTAAAATAAGTGTAATTTGATGTCTCAATGAAATATATTGATAAATTCATATGATTATAGGTATCATTTTCTCAGTCATATGTAATATTCGTTAATATCTCAATTATTTAACTAATAAATGTCACGTTAACTTTAAAATAATTTTATGATGCTGATTTAAGAGATTATCGATGTATTTAGCTTAAAAAAAAATTATAAAGAGAGCTTTATTGAGTTAAAGTTGAGAAGCACTATCATTATCTATTAGCAAGATTTAAGATTTTTTTCTTTTCTGAGGAAACAGATCTGCAGATTAAGGTAGAAGAAGAAGAAAAAGGAAGAAGAACAGTAGTTCTATTTTTTAGAGAGAAGGCAGAGAAAAAACATTTAGAGAGAGAGAAAAATATTTCGTGGTAACGCCCAATGGGTAAACTCCCAGGCGATAGGGTTATATATATTAATGATATTCGGATATTTACAATTACACAGAATACATGTATACACGGAGAATAAACAGTAGCACCTAACATTTGGGGCGGGGCTCCGCCCCGCACCCCGGCCTTCGGCTGGGGGCTCCCGCCCCTCATACCCTCGGCAACCTCACCACGGAGGTTAAACCGCGACAGTTGCTAAATATAATATCAGGCTACTAGCTAACAGAGTCATCATTCAAATAAATTTAAAAAGTAACAATTGCCTAATTACTAGGGCAATGCCACCAATTAATTTGGTTTTTATTTTTTCATATCCAACTATTTGAAAAAATAATTATAGCTAATTAATATTTGATGACAAGTTTATGTTAAAGATAATTACCCATATAGTGCCATAAATTTAGTGGCGCAACTAAAATTTTTGCGAACTATGTTCATATTTTCTTTTCAATTATATTTAACATATGTAAAATTAAATAAATTTATAAATAATTAGCAATTTAATCTATATACATCATATAATTCCATAAAGAATGTGCATTGGACTACTCATCACCTAAGGTGGCTCCGCTATGTGCCATTATCACTGATGCAGAGCCACACCGTAGGTTCAAGAGGTCAATTGAACATTCATGTCGAAAAATTATATTGTGTTTATTGATCAAAATAGTACGAAACCACATTATATAAAAAAGTTTTTTAAATTTAAGGAAAATGACTTTTCTAGTGTAAGTAAGAAAAATAAGTTTCACAAATGACATTTTACATTAATTATAATTTATATCCTCTCTAACCTCAACAGATCTCATCTTCACCATCCCACACGCTTACCCCCATCTCCACCTCCCAAAGTATTTCTTCATATTATACAAATACTTTTAGAATAATAATTTTTATTTACATATCAAACACAAAAAACTGAGTAAAAAACCCCCTTGCTTTCCTAAACAATACTTTTCATGGAAAATATTTTCCTCATACCGAAAATACCATAAGAGGAAATGAAGAAGATTAGTGTAATAATTTGATTTGTGTTACAATATAAGGGGTCGTTTGATTGGGAATAACTTACAACAACAATATTATGCCTCAAAGGCTCCCTCCCATTGCGGGGTAAGGGAGGGTCGAATGTACGCAGCCTGACCCCTATGTTTAAAAACATAGTGCGATTGTTTTCGGATGACCCATGATGAGCGTCGAAAGTTGCATTGACTAACTTCTACTTCACAATTGAAAGAAGCGCAGACAGTTTAAAGAGCTATTTTGCTTTATTCCATCATACCCCAAAGCCAAAAAATAGTGAATCTTTGTCTCCATCCATGATTGATGGAAAAATGATTGGGAATAACTTATCAATAGATAAGTTATTTCATCATGTATTTGACATAACTTATTCCATCGCTAAGTTGTAAATGGTGGAATAAATGATTCAAGGATTATCTAACACCTAAATCCAAACACCGAATAAAATAGTTCTTTATTAAATTTTATTTCTGAATTATTATACCTTATACCTCATACCAAATGACACTCGAGAGACAGAGGTGAGAGCCCACAAGAAAAAGAAAGTGAAATAGTCCATTGTGCATCTTTCTTTCTTCCCAAGTGTTTCTTTTTTACCAGCCAAACATACATAGTCCAAGTTGTTTCAACTATATTTGGCAATATGCACCATTGTGTAACACCAAAACCAGAAATAGCATAGAATTGATGGCACAACAGTCTCTTTCACAAAAGGCCATGTATCCTATAACTTTGAAGGTCTATTTCATTTTTCCCTTCTATTCACCTTTTAGGCCAAGTGAACGTTCTCTGTTGGAAAATTATACTGTATATATAAAGTAAAAATTTTTTTCTTTATATCCCCTTGTTAGAATTTCTGACTTTGCTCTTATTATTGTAATTCTTCAATGTTATGTTGCTTGAACCCTCCAAAAGTGTTGTGGCGTCCGTGCATGATCTAAGGGTGAAACCAGGTAGGACTAGGGGTGGCTTGATAGTGTTAGGAAAAAGGCAAGCGCCTCAGGCCTTCAAAATTTAAGGGCCTCAATTTTTATTTTAGTAATAATAAGTTATAGATTTTTTAGAAAAAAATACTAAGTTCTATTTACTGTCGATTTTCGCCTTAGCCACTAATATGCTTGAGCCGCCCCATAGGACAAAGGGGGTGGTTTGGACTTCAGAGACACCCCCTTTGGTGGAAAATTACCATGTTTATACATGGTTTAAATTGTTTTTATCTATATATCCTAGAAGTTGAACCCTTTCGTCTTCTTTTGTATTTACGTCTTTATATTTTGAAACTTCTTAGTGAAAATACTGACGCTAACACTATCTGGATTCTCACAAAATGTATAGGTTTTGGAGGATTCGACCCACACACCTTGAGATATTTTTGAAAAGCCCGAGCTAACATAGGTTAAATGTCATCTTTGCTTATATCTCATTTTAAATGTGCAGTTTGAAGAGATTGTTTACAAGATTAGTCAAGAAAAGACTATACTAAATGGAGTGACAGGCATTGTATGTCCAGGAGAGATGCTAGCAATGTTAGGTCCCTCAGGCAGTGGCAAAACTACCCTACTAACAGCACTAGGAGGCCGTCTTTCGGGCAAATTATCCGGGAAGATTACATACAACAGCCAGCCATTCTCAAGTTCAATCAAACGTAGAACCGGATTCGTGGCACAAGATGATGTCCTGTATCCTCATCTTACAGTAACAGAAACACTTGTGTTCACAGCTCTGCTGAGGCTTCCAGAAAGCCTCGACAGAGACGAAAAAATGAGACATGTAGAGCATGTTATCGCAGAACTCGGATTGAACAAGTGCAGAAACAGTATGATTGGAGGGCCATTGTTTAGAGGGATATCAGGTGGAGAAAAAAAGAGAGTTAGTATAGGTCAAGAAATGCTGATCAATCCGAGTTTACTGCTTTTAGATGAGCCAACTTCAGGATTGGATTCGACAACAGCACTCCGGATAGTTAACAGAGTTAAACGACTAGCAAGTGGTGGTCGTACTGTGATGACAACGATCCATCAGCCGTCTAGTAGGCTTTATTATATGTTCGATAAGGTAGTGCTACTCTCCGAGGGGTGTCCTATTTACTATGGTCCTGCATCAACTGCCTTGGAATACTTCTCCTCTATTGGTTTTTCCATATCCATCACCATCAATCCAGCTGATCTCTTGCTCGATCTCGCGAATGGTAATTAGAACATTCCATTTTAACACACTTGAAAGGAACATGGTTCATCATTTTTTTTGATAATCCTAGTGTCCACGCCAGCTTTCAAGCACCTCGACTAATTCCATGATATACCTGTCACCTCCCACAAGCAACAGGTATCAGATAACTCTGTCCAATAAGGCTAGGACAGATTTTTAATGTTCTACTATGGTTTAATAGACATCAAGTCTGATTAGTCACTAGGATTGATGATAAGCAATGGTAATTAGTACCTTTGTTCAAGTAAAGAGAAAAGAGACCAGATTCCAAGCCTTGGAAACAGCCTCCGGCAGAAATGCAAGGTAAGACTGCGTAGAATAGACTTTTGTAGTCGGATCTTGCCCTCGATCCTACACATTGCGGGAGCTTTAGTGCACCGGACTTGCCTTTTTTTAATACCAAATATGTGAGAATTTTTTCTGGGGTGCGGATAAATAGTTAGTGAATGAAATAGTCTTTTTGGGGTATCGAGGGACTTGAACCCTCACGACTTGTATAGGAACTGGAAAAATCCTATTTGGTCAAATACCTACAGATATCATGTTCCTTTCATTACAGCATTTTCGGCTTCTTAAAACCTGTCATGGTTCTTCTAGGGATTGGGCCGGATAGCAAGAATGCCAACGAGCAAGGTGACAGTATAGAACAGGAAAAGAAGTTGGTGAGAGAAGCTGTCATCTCCGCCTATGAAAAGAACATTTCTACAAGGTTGAAAACTGAAGTATGCAGTTCAGATAACAGTAACTACAGTTGCACAAAGGATGTTTCTACAAGTAAGCAACTTCAACTGTTCTAAAGCCGTTCATTGCCTTTATTCAGTAGCTAAGAATGCTATCGATGCAGGAAATGGCGTGAAATTAGAGCAATGGTGCACAAGTTGGATGCATCAATTCAAAGTTCTACTTGTAAGAGGGCTAAGAGAGCGAAGATACGAGACATTCAACAGGCTTAGGATCTTCCAAGTTATAAGTGTAGCATTTCTTGCAGGACTACTGTGGTGGCATACTCCAACATCCCACGTTGAAGATCGAGTAAGAAATTATCCGTTCACCTATATCATCTTGCACTTTCGAAACAAAAACAGAACTAATCTTTTACCACCTCAACAATCAGGCCTTGTTACATGTTACGATGTTCTTCCTGTTCTGCAGATTGCAATGTTGTTCTTTTTCGCGGTATTTTGGGGCTTCTCTACAATGCAGTTTTCACATTTCCACAAGAAAGAAGAACACTCATCAAAGAGAGATCATCAGGAATGTATCGTCTTTCATCGTACTTTCTAGCCAAAACTATAGGAGATTTGCCTTTAGAACTTGCATTACCAACAGCATTTACGTTCATTCTTTACTGGATGGGAGGGCTCAGACCTGATCCAACTACCTTCATCCTATCTCTCCTAGTAGTCCTCTACAACGTCCTCGTTTCACAAAGTCTCGGACTAGCTTTTGGCGCCTTACTCATGGATGTTAAACAAGCCACTACTTTAGCATCAGTCACAACATTAGTATTCCTAATTGCAGGAGGATACTACATTCAACAAATTCCCCCGTTCATCGTTTGGTTAAAGTACTTGAGTTATAGCTACTATAGCTACAAGTTGCTTCTAGGTGTTCAATACAATGACAATGACTACTATGAATGTTCAAAAGGAGTCTATTGCCAAGTTGGAGATTTACCTGCCATTCAATCAGTAGGCTTAAACAATGTGTGGATCGATGTCTCGGTCATGGCTGTGATGTTGGTAGGATACAGACTTGTGGCTTATCTAGCACTCACTCGTGTACGATGATTGATTCGATGAAGAAGATTACATAATAGATTTAGATTTTGATCATGTAACACATTGAAGTGATATATACATTCTATTTAAGAGGTTGGATTTATATTAAGGTCACTAGATAACATGTACAAACTTCTTTTAAGGAGAAATTTTGGAAGAAGGATAGTTTCCAATTATGTTGCTCAGACTCTTCAACAATGTTGTTGGGTATATAAAAGTAGTGCACTTTTATAGTATATGAAACGAGTGAGGCAACATATGTGAAGAATCCTCGAGCAATTCTAGTCTACTAAAACCAAAGTTGACTAGTACTACATATTTCGAGGAGGGGAAAATGAAATATATATTATGTTGGTGGAGGAGGTAGAAGTCTAGTTGCAGGTTCGATCAATTTTAGTACGTGCAAAAGTATATTTGTATTGGAAATTTCATTACATGTAAACAGACGTCTAAAGTATCACCTTTGTGTGAGTAAACCACGTGAACTCTCAAGTATTTGTGTTTACAACACGAATTATCACCAACTATCAAAACGTGCCTCTAAATTAATAAGTCAACTGCCATGTCCCAAAGAAGATTTTATGAGCAAATTAAGTTGTTAGATGCCTTTTGATGATTGTATTCAAATGTTTGGTCTAATCAGTTTTGAGGTGTGCTTTGATAAATAGTTGGTGATAGTACGAGAAGAGTACACAAACACCTGATAATTTAGTTATAAAAGTAGCGAAAAAGTGACACTTTGAATGTGATTTTGTCCATTATCTCTATAATATATGTATATCATACCTATACACATCATAAACATACCAAAATATGTAAGTAGCATATACTTTGCCATGTACTTCACAAATATTGATAAGAGGAATTTTCATACATAGCCATTCAAAAATATCTTTATTATGCTCCATAACTATAGTTTGGGTAGTTACATTTCGTAACTATCGTTATAATATTTGTTGTATAATTTGCCCAATATTTGTGTATGTTTGTATAATTTACTATGCAATTCATAGTTTTTGTATAACAATTGGTATATTTCATTGTACAATTCATGCATAACATTTGTATAATTTTCTATACAATTTGTAGTGTTTGTATATTTCGCTATACAACTTGATTCGCGCACAGTTTGTATAAATCCCGCAAATTATACAAAATCAAACTATAATTTTCGCTAAATCTTTGCCGCGAGTCGTAATTAATTCAAGCTATAGCTATATTAGTTAATTAACTAGTAAATATTTGATTATCTACTTAATTTTTTCCGGAGAACTAACGGAAAGCCCATTTAAATTTTTGAGAGACCCGACCCGGAGGCCTTCTTCCCACTAGTAGCCCAACAGATCCATTTTTTTTTTTTAAATAGAAAAGCAAAATTTCTAGCGTAAACTACGACTTTGCCATTCAAAAACCTCGACTTCGCCATTTCTAGGGTTTTGGAGAATCGAGAGGAAAACGATGGCATCATCTTCTAGGGTTTTCGGACACTATTGCCGAACTCTAATGGCTGCTGCTAAGACCTCCGCCGTAAAGATCCCTCCGGCCACCGCAACCGCCACCGGAAAAGCTAAAGGTATACTGAAGCCTCTACCGATTTCACCTGCTCTACAAAAATTTGTTGGTACTTCTGAAATCTCACGTACTGATGCTGTCAAGAAAATCTGGGATTACATCAAAACCAATAATCTTCAGGTTCATTTTCCATTTCCTCTTTGTGTTATTTATGATAGAGAATAAACCTTTGCATGTTATAGTATTGCGTCTATGGAAAAGCCTCTTTTGTTGAAATGTAAGGGGGGAAATTGTTAAAATGTACGATGAAATTGCTAATTTGGAAACTTTGTTGTGTAAGGATTCGAGGTGTGATAATAGCTTCCTTGCAAAAATGAGGGATTTGGGGTAGGTGTTTTGCTTGAGCTATGTTAAGCCTGAACCGAGGCTATCTCAACAAACTGATAGTGTAACTATCACATTAGATGATAAAATAAAAGAAGTTATATTTACAAATGCATTGGCTTTGAGGTGTGATGGTATGACGGTTGAAGGTGCTAAAACCGATGTGTGTAGTTAACATAGCATGGGAAGACATTGTGTTTTCTTTTAATCAAACAAATTTCACAGGGATGATTGTACTTCCTTGTGCTTCTGGAAAATGTATAATATCTTTGTATATGGTGGGGTTTATGGTTTGATGGAATATAGTAGTGATTGGTCCTAGAACGTCAGATGCAATTAGCAATCAGTCTGTTGTCTGGTCCCTAGAGTTTTCGTTGTAAGATAGTCAAACCTATTTGATCAATCACATAATAGATGGAACTTTAACATTCTTGGGAAGTCTAGTTCTTACTGTGTGATTAGGAAGCCTTACAAATGATTTTAAGGTGTGCATCGTATTAAAGTATATTGTTATTTTTCCTGTCTAGTAGACTGGCTGATAGTGGAACAAAAGACCTTGCAAGAGTAGACTACAGGAGGGCGAGGGATCCCAAGTCGACATGTGACATGAAATGATCAATTTTCTCTCCGTTATATTACTTTCTGTCCTAGGAGACTTCCTGAAAGTTGCACATAAACTAAGATTTGAGCTTATTTTGACTGGTCATTATAGCTCATGTGTTGAGTGGCTGGTCTATATTAGAAATTAGCACACTACATGATGATGAATAAACTAGTTGATAGGTTTTTATTTTCTGCAATTTCAAATGTATGATAATTTGACAAGTACAGACATTGCAGCACTTTATATGAAGTAGAATGCTCATGGCTTGGGGCCCTGGCATACTATGATGTCTGATTTCGTTGCTATGTGCTGAATAATGCATGGGATTTTATTCTCAAGCTGCATGAACACTTTGTCTTACCAGCTGGGGCATCTTTTACAAGGCCAAGCTGAATATAATTGTTGATATAATAAGCCAGCAGTTCAAGCATGTTTAACAACCTATGGCTATATTCAGACTTAAAAAGTATAATTTCGTTGTGGATATATTTATGAGATATTTCTTAAATGTGTTTGATGGAAAAGCAAAACACAATGTAGCCAAGCATGATCCTCTATATTGCCCATTTGCTTTCTCTCCTACTATTTTTCTGAGTTAGTTTTCTTGTAAAAGAGGCTTTTTCATGTTTAGTTCATTTGTTTGAGATACAATTTGCTGCAAAGAACAGCAGCAATTTTTAGGGCAGAGTTTTTTGTGCACTTGTTCATAATGGAACTTGGTATTGTTTCATCAAAATACCGTAATGTAGTTACATGTAACTGATAAACTGTCACCAACGCTTGGTTGTTCTAGGAAAGACTGTTACTTCTGCAGAATATTACACGATGACCTTCGAGATGACAATTTGTATTCATTTGACATTCCTTCTACTAGTAGTTGAGGCATATGTTTATTGTGAGAGGTAGTTGTGACGAGATGATTGTCATTGATTTCATCAAACTATCATAATTACAGATTTTTTAATTTCTTATCAGGTCAAGGACAATTCCCATCCTTCTGATGTTTGAGAATCTTTTTTCTTCTATATTTTGTAGTTGTTGAGTCGACACATGTTTAATCCTGTTGAACAAATGTGTGAAAGTAAGTCATATACAATGTGAGACCTTTAATTTTTCTTGACAAGTAATAATCATCATCTGCAGAACCCCGCAAACAAGAAGGAGATAAATTGTGATGACAAGTTGAAGACGATATTTGCTGGCAAGGACAAGGTTGAGTTTCTAGAGGTCGCAAAGCTGTTAGCCAGTCATTTTCAAAAGGCTTCTTAAGTTTGACGATTTGCAGTTCCTGTAATCATTAGGACCTTTTCTTGGTACTGAACTTTGTACTTAGTAACTTGTACTTTTTGTATCCCTTGACTCTTGTTGAGAGTTATGGTGCATAGATCTGAAATTGGAAGCTTGCTGTGGTTTATGCCTGCCTGCCATTGGTTGAATACTCCCAGCCACACCGAACTCTTTCCTGTTATTCACTTGTTGAAAGTTGAAGCAAGATACTATTGTCCTAAGAATTTTTGAAGTTAGCTACAATTTGTTCCTTGTATTTTCGACTGAGACGAATTTATGATGCGACAATAACAGTTCATATAGTCTGTGTACATTTTATCTTCCATTGGGTATGTTAATAATAATGGTTCATACAACTGATTCTAACTTTCTAGGGATCAATACATGGTAATAGTCGTAGTTGTTCTTTATTATTATAACTAGGTTCTTGGAATTTTTGCGTTAAATCTATTATTTATTGGAATTTATAAATAATTATAAAATATAATGAGATTATCTTAATTTTATAGTGTATATACACATACTTGGAAAATTGACAATTAATAGGAGAGTGCAAAAATCTAACCAATGGATGATTCGAATCGATAAAAATGTTATTAGTTTATTAGGTTATTGGGGTTTTAATTTTTTTGAAAAAAAATTATTGGGTTATCGGTTCGATGTTAGTTTTTACTATTGTGTTATTGAAAGAATCGATAACTAAATAAGATTACAATAATTTACTATTTTATCTTTTCGTAAATATTAAGTATTAGTAATTATAGTAATAGAACACGATAACAATATTTTACTTATTTTAATCTTTTATCATATTTAAGCGACTAATTACCCATTTTATTACTTTAGTTTATAAGTAACTAATTATAACTTTTGCAAGTTTGTAACTGTAGTCTTCGTACATCATTTGCTTTTATTAATATAAATTCTCATTAAAAACTTTATTGGGTAAATCACAAAATGAACTTTTAAAGATTTAAAATCGATAAATCAAAAAATGATAAGAATTATTTTACAGATTTGTCATATTTAAAAATAAAACTTCGGATAATGTCTAAAATCAAACTAAAAATTGACCGATGCTTCATTGGGGCCCGCATATTCTGACCCGTCTCCTTTTACATCAATAACTCCCTGATTGAATCCACCGCTTTGATTCGCCGACGTCATTCTCCGGTCGCCGGCGTCCAGTTACCGGTCAAATCAACACTTATATATTCGCTCGTTTAGGCCATAATCATGACAATCTCCGACGATGAGGATGAATCACTCGCTCAATTCCTTGAATCCGAAGTCCTCGCTTTCTCCGATCAGGTAATTTATCATATTTACCTACCACGATAAATCTCAATGGTTTTCGGAAAGTTTATGAATCCTATGCAACCATTCTTCTATATTCATTAGGTGAATTCAAATTTACGTATACTTCCTCTTTTAGCTGGATTTTTGATTGGCTATGCTTTCCTAAAATTGGTGTTGATATTTTTTTCCTTTTACCTCAATTATCGTATTGTAGTATTATTAGTTTCTCTGCTGCTACTATCTATTGTGTTTTTTGTACTTCTGGTGCTTCCCGGAGGATCTATCGGAAACTGGAAACAATTTCTCTAATTCAAGCAGGTAAGGTGTGCGTACATTCTACCCTCCTCAAGCCCGATTTTGCGGGACTCCATCGGCGTTGTTGTTGTTCTTTCAATTTCAGATAAAAGTTTCTGCTTTCTGTTTAAATTGATTTAATGTACATTATGCTGATATCAGGAATGAATAAAATAATAATTAAATTAAAGACAGGGAAGTTTTCTGATAAATTTTCTGTCTTTTTCTTAATTTTAATACTTCAAGATGGCGCTTTTCATGATTTTTTTTTCTTTAAAAAAGCGTTCTGACCAAGTCTTTATGTATGTTTTCTTCAGAAGTTCTTTTTCTAAAAATGATTTTTGGGAAACTTTTATATAGAATGTTTTTCCCTTCACGAAATCTTCAAAAAGGAACAAAGTTATTTTCTGAAGTTCTAAATAATTACTGATCAAAGGCCATAAGTGTGGACTGCTCTACATTCATCACAATGATCTCGAAGCGATCTTCTTCTGTTTGCGGGAAAAAATCTGGCAGCCAATTGCTGGCTCTAAATAACCAGTCCAGCAATAAGCTCAATTGTTCCATAACTTGCTCCTCTAGATGGGAAGTATAGATAGAAAGGCAGAAAAGGAGGCATCCACTCTGAAATGATGGAAGATTGAATCATTCCTTCATTCTATTCACTACCATAATGTACAAGTTAGATTAACATATTAAATTCCGTGTTCAGTCAAGTACGAGCAATGGGATGGTGAGAGTGGTATTGAGAAATGCTTAACAGAATTGTAATCAATTCCTTTGATTATTTTTTTTTTTGGCTCTCACAAATTGTAATAGACTAATAGGTGCCATGTAGACAAAGATTAGTATGATTGCAATCTGTATCCCATAATCTTAAAATTTGCATCTCTATGAGCGTGCAGAGTAATTATATATCTGTTTTTCTGCTAATGGGCATGAGATGGTACTGTTTGCTGTTTTTGTGGATGGAATTAATTGAAGTTCAGTAAGTAGGTTGATATGGTTCAGGATGAAGGGAAGCAACTGGAAGTTGGGGACAATAATGATAAATTTGGTGTAGAGGAGGAGCAAGTGATGGAGAGATTAAGAGACGTGAAAGATGAGGGGAAAGAGATGGCAGGAGAGGAGGAAAGTAGAGGAGCAAAGCGGATAAAATTTGAGGAAAAACAGGGGGAGGAAAAGGTAAATGCATTATTATCATCTCAATCTCTTGCATTGACAATTGAATTTAATGATGAAGGTGAATGTGCATCTTCACCTGCAAAGATGCGTACGACTCTTACGGGTAAGTGTAATGGTGATAGTACCAACAACATAAGACGGTCTCCAAGGTCGATAGAAACTAGTATTCTGAGCAAAATCCCTCCTGAGTTGCTCCATCACATTCTCAAGTTCCTTTCCTCAGAGGTAATTCACCTTGTTTCAGTTTTTTCTACTCATCATATTATAACCTTTAAAGAGAAGGACTGAAAAGAAGGAAGGATAACGAGAGCCATTTTATGCTTTTTTGTGCCCGTGGTTTTCACATTGACCAAATATTTGTTTTTTATGGCAATATGCAGGATCTTATTGCATGTTCATTGGTCTGTAAGTTTCTAAATGTTTGTTGCTTCTGATGAATCCTTATGGCGTCGGCTGTAAGTACAACGCATCTTGTGTTTTCCCCTTCAACTCCTCCTTTTTCATAGTCTCTTCATTCATGCTGCATATGCTTATATATAATCTGTGACCTGGTGTGATAGGTTCTTGTACTAGTATTTATTTTTAATTTATTGATAAAGGTGGTGTCCGGGCCAACTTTCTTGTACCTCGATTGTTCCTTTAGCCACCAACATAGGTATTGAGAGCGTAGATACCAGTTAACTCTGACTACCGAGCCTTGACATAAGTAGAAACTGTCTAGTGTTTTTTGTCTCTATCGAGAGTTGAATCTTGGTCTCCAAAGTTTGAGCCCACTTTAGTACTACTATCCTTACCCTTGACTGCTTGCACTAGTATTCATACTAAGTCATTGTTAGCCTGTTCCTGATTTCTTGTTTCCCCTTTCATCTATTTGGATCGAGTCTTATACTTTTTCCATGCCCTAAAGCATTCAAATTATTTGCTTTGAATTTTTTTGACTACCTAATGTGTTAAGCCCTAAGTTGCTCAGACTCAGGTGCGGGTGCCCAATACGGGTGCGGATCTAGAGTTCAGCTCTTCGATTATCTAAATTTTAAGATTCGGGGATACGGATCCATATATGGATACATGTGTCTGGATTCGGCTAAAAATATTTCAAATAGCTAAATATAGAGTTATAAAATCTAAATTATGAGATTATGTGGAAAACCTTAGAGAATATATTGATCAGGAGGAGAATCCCAAGGAGAGAAAAAGAAAAGGGAGTGGCAATAGAAATTTATATATACAAGGTACTTCATTTTCTTCAATTCCACCTTAATTTTTGTTTTGATTACAAAAATCAGTGAATTTGTCTAGAATTTCTCTCGAATTTGGTCAAAGTATCCAAAACTGATTGACCAGGTTGAGAACGGTTCCCACACCCACACCCACACCCACACCCACACCCACACCCATGTCATGTTGACACGGGTGTGACATCGAAAGTGAAGAGTCCGAGCAACTTAAGTTGAGCCTTCTTATTCTTATTCATACTTTGGTGAAAATTATAGTCCAGAATATCTTTTTCCATCCGTTTGACGTTGGTGCTTCTTGATTGATGAAATTTTGGTACAGGTTTTGCTTGCGATGGGGTTTGGTGCTCCCAACTAAAAAGCCACGTGACTGTGCTTGGAAGAAGCTTTATATCAAGGTACCCTAATAATAATAATAATATTCAGCTAACCTAATAATTTTTTTTACCTCTAACTTGCAAATTGTATTCCGAACATTATAGTGTAAAACTTGGAAGTTTAAAACTTATAATTTTATTGTAAGCAGATCCTAGTGAAAGTTGAATGTTTTGGTTGTGTGGTAAGGATTGGTTTAATTTAAAAAGGACTGGTTTTGGAAGTGTGTTTGGGAACTTTTCTAGCAACACAAATCACATGTTTGAAAAGTATCTAAAATGGTCCAGCCTTATTTGGTTTTGAAGACTAATCCAGAAACAGAAATCAACTACCCAGTTTTCTCAAACCAAATTATTGCTGTTTCTGAAAATAGTCTGATTCAATCAATTGTTTTCATAAAAAAACCTTTTCCAAACATAATGGGAGTCCTAACTAAATAACAGAATTGATATTAGGAAATGTTACCCAAACATGTAAACCAAAAACAACAACAACATACCCAGTGAAATCCCACAAGCGGGGTGTGAGGAGGGTAAAATGTACGTATACCTTACCACTACCTCATAGAAGTAGAAAGGCTGTTTCCTGAGAACCCTCATCTCAAAACCCATAAGTAGAAAGAACTAGATATGACAAAAAGGAGAGGGCAGGAAATAGAAAGAGCGACTAATAATGAATAGCACATGGCAGTATGTAAATATGATAAAACTAACACACAATACGACATGATAATGAGAACACATGAAAAAAAAAAGGCCCTCCACCTAACTCTACTATACCCCAAGGCCATGCATCCACCTAACCCTACCAATTAGCCTGCTACTCTAATTCGCGACATCCACTTCTTTCTATCTAAGGTCATGTGCTCAGTGAGATCAAGTTCCGCCATATCATGTCTAATCACCTCCCCCCAGTACTTCTTCGGTCTACCTCTACCCCTCCATGTAGCTCCCAAAACCAACCTCTCGCACCTCCTCACAGGAGCATCATTGCTCCTCTGCACATGTCCAAACCATCGCAGTCTCGCTTCCCTCATCTTTTCGGCCATCGGGGCCACCTCTAGCTTCTCCCGAATG
>JAPFFP010000103.1:570016-599387 GCA_026153255.1 Solanum medicagineum
CAAGTTTTTCCTAATTGCATCATAAGGGCTTCAAGTTTGCTTATTGACCAATTTGGTCCCAAACTTTTCTATTTTAATCCAATTAAGGACTTCCGATTCCAACGTAATTATCATCCCTAATTTAACGAGAGTACGGGGTCTAACACTAATACTCCTCCCAGAACTCGATATGCTCATAAGTCTATCATCATCGGGCTGGTTATACAACTAACCAACCCCCACCCTCCTCTCAGACAGGGACCTTATCTCATCTGACAATCTATCAACTCAAGGAATAGGTTCTTCCTCTCAAAGTAAGGTTCAACCTCATTTAGACTCTAAGAACACTAATTCCATCAACTTCGGCCATCAACATACTCATCTCAAGACCTAGACCACAACAATCAATACAGTCAGACAGTCAACACTCTAGACATTACCCCTAAGTTTATTCTTGAAGTCTTGTACAGAGAATTCATCTAGGGTAAATACATACTCACATAATAATATATGTAAACAGTTAATTCAAAATATGACGATCATCAATTTAAGATATTTTATAGATATTAAAGATAAATTTCAAGAAAATCTTCTAGAATTACAATTTAAGACCAAGCAACTATCAATCTCCAACTTACTACATTCATTGGGGTACATGGGAGAACAATTTCATGTTCTGGGTAGCCTTTACATACCTGGGATGAAGATTTATCAAGTCTCCTTCAAGAATTTGCACCCAAATTTAAAATCCTCCACTCTCTGTTCTTCTTCTCTCAGGAACTCTCACGTAAAAACGTAAGAAAATGTGGGTTTTAGAAACCCTTAATCAGTAATAAATGTCTTTTAAACACGTTTTAGGACTTAGGAATAGGTTGAGAATACCTAAAATGCCCTTCTCGTAGTTAAAAGAAAAAAAATTAAAATGGTACGCTGGTCCGCAACGCGCCAAGGGCGCGGACCAGTGTATTTCATGAAATTCTGAAAAATTTTAATTCCTGTAGAAAAAAAGAGAACTAAGTGTAAGTCCACGCCCCCTTTGCGTCGCGCCAAGGGCGTGGATCAACACTGTCCGGACATTAATTAGGAAAAATTATTTTTCGCTCCGATTGCTCTTAAATCGCTTTGTGTCAAGTTAAATTAAATTATTCTTTTTAAAACAGAGGAATAACAAAACAAGAGTAATTAATGTAATCATGTTAGTTTAGCATGAAATTAATTATTTTTCTTTATAAAATTAAACGCATATTCAATGCCAAATTTGTATATCATCTATATAAAGTGAGAAACTAATTTCATTTTTATTAGTCTTAAAATGGCTGATAATCCTTACACCAAAGTTCTACTTTCATCATTTGTTTTATTCGTCATCAACATTGTGATGATGGCAAATGCTTCAAGTTGGAATCCAGCAATTACTGAAATTATTATCAGTAACCTCACTCAACCTACTCCTCCACTCTACGTTCATTGTCAATCTAGAGATGACGATCTTGGAGTTCGTACACTCAAACCAGGCGACAACTTTGAGTTTTCATTCCATCGAAATTTCTTGGGCAGTACTCATTTTTATTGCAAATTTGACTGGGGTCAAAATTATACTACTTTTGATGTTTATTATAAACATAAGAGCCCTTGCAAATTTACTAGTCTATGGGCCACAGATCTTTATTGTACTTGGTCGGTGCAGGATTACGCTATATATCTTGCTCGTACTAAGAATAAGAATCCTAAACCTAGTGACTTCAAATTTGCGTATACTTGGTTGATGAAGGTGTAATTGTATTTTAAAATTTTTAATTTCTCTATAATGTTAAAAGTAATTTTTGTTATACATGTTTTTTCATTGAAATTTGTTTTGACATTTAATATAGTACTCCTATAATTTAATTTTTATTTCAATAGAGCCAAAATTCCTTACTTTTCACATGTTAATTTAGATATAAATCTCTAAGTTTACTAAAATAATATTTTTTTCATATTTAGAAGCTCTGTACAGAAATATTATAAAGTATGATAATTAAAATTAAAATATTTATTAAGCATATGAAATAATTATGGTTAAAAAAATTCATTTGACTTTCAAAGTTCAAAATCTAGAGTGTAATTTATGAGTTGCACTACAGTGTAATTATCTTCTTCTTTTTTTGCTATAAAAATAATTTAATGATTTTTTTGTGATTTTAATTCTTATGTCCTAATTTATGTTGCACATCCTTATTCATGACAGTTAAATTTCTTAATTTTCATCTGTTAATTTAGACATTAATCCAAAGTATTTAAATATAAAATTTACAAATTTATAAACTCTATAAAAAAGTATTATAAATTAATAATTTAAAATCTAAAATATATAAAGGCATATGAAAAACTTATAGTAAAAGAAAACTATGTAATCATATAAAGTTTATTAAAATATAAATTTTATGAAATAATTCAAATTATATTAAATTCAGAATATATTAGTCCAAATAAATATTAAGGATTAATATAAGAAGAAATTACAAAAATACACAACTTATGTTCACATAATTTCATATAATCCCGACTCTTTTAAAAAATTACAAAACTCTCTTAACTTATACAAAATTGCAACATCTATTGATACAAATTACAATCTCAACTTATCTATGTATCATAGTAAATCCCTTAATGCTCATATAATTGGGTTAATTATTTAAGTCCAATAAAATATGGCTTTAATTAAAAGCCTAAGTTTATTTGTTTGAGCTACAAAAGATAACTCACTTTGTTAGGCCCGACATTCTCTCATCCTAGAGGTGCACTTATTGCCACGTGTCAGATGATGCAGCATGCCAAGTCAACAAAGAAGTCAATAGAATCATGCTAGTCAAAATGACATTTATTCCTATCTCAATCAAAGACTAATAAATATGTGTCACATGCACAAGTGACGTGTTTCAGGCAATCAAATATCATCATGTCACTTGAAATGAAACCTATTTTAATCATTTTTCCTACGCTATGTTACTTAAATTTGATTGGTCGAAAGAAAATTTGACTCCATCATAACTCTTCTATTCTACAACTATATGTAGGGGTCGTCATGATTTAAAATTCACATATAAGTATTTTAACAATAAGCTAGAGAGCTCATGGATCAAATGCCACAGATTTCTCTACAAGCTATACAATCAAGAATTCAAGCACTCAAGTATTCAAGTTCAAGAACCATCGAGATCAAGACCATCAAATTCAAGAACAAACCTTAAAGTCGTTGAATTCAAGTACAAATCGAGATTAAGTTCAAGTTTAAGTTCATCAAATCCATAAATCAAGATCGAACCACAAATTCAAGATTTAGCCAAAAGCCCTTGAATTCAAGTACAAGTCAAGATCAAATTCATCAAATTTTATAAGATTAAAGATCAAGCTAAAAAGCTCTTGAATTTATATTTGTAAAGACGAATAAGAGAATTCATAGAGATTGTAGAACTCAGTCCTTGAAATAAAATACTTAAGCTAAGTCAATTAATGTTTGTGATAAAAAAAATAATTTTGATGCAATAAAAAAAAAGTTGACTGATCATGATATCAATCCAAAAAAGGTCAAGAAAGTAGTCTACTATATTTAATAACAAAGTCATATTAATTTATTAATCTTGCTAGTTTAGCATTAGACAACTCATCCAAATTAAATTCTTACTTCAATGTCAAACATGTACATCATCTTTATAAGTTGAGGAAAACAACTTTTATTTTTACTTTCAAAATGGCTTATTACACCAAAGTTCAACTTTCATTAATTATTTCATTTGTCATCAACACTATGATGTTGACATATGCTGTGAATTTCCATCCAACAGTTACTGAAATTTTCATCAATGGAGTCCCTAATAATACTTCTCCGATAATCGTCCATTGCCGATCTGGAGATGATGATCTTGGAAATCACACACTTTATGTGGATGATAAATTTACTTTCTCATTCCATCAAAATTTTTGGGGCACTACTCGCTTTTATTGTGAATGCAAATGGGGTTCAAAGCATAATATTTTTGATGTTTTTAATAAACAAAAAAGTCCCTGTAGATTTAAGTTTTTTAAAGAAGATATATTTTGTACTTGGTTAATGAAGGATTCTGGTATATATTTTGCTCGTACTAACAATCCAAATCCTTCACCTAGTAATTTTAGATTTCTCTATCCATGGTTGTAAACATTATGTATTTATGACGTTTCTGTGTTAAATTATAAGTAATGTATACTTAATTTATATTATACTGGTGCCCAATCTTTTTTTTTTTTGTTGTTGTATAATTTTTTTGATATAGTCAAGAGATGCACACGTGCTCACTTTCTTCTAGGATTTTGAGGAAAATTTATATTATTACTATTTAGTGTGAAAATTGACGACTCTTAATCAATGTTTTAATTGACGCAATCCTTAACGAACCCTTTATGAACGTGCAAATCCATAAAAGTAATAGCTATATCTATTTTGTTCCAATTGATGTGATGTTTTTTTTTTTTTTAATTTGAGATAAAAACTTGATAATATATAATATGTTACCAAGTGTTATCATATGCAATACGAGGATGCATGGGATGAAACACAAGATATAAGGAATACTCATCATAACAATATAATAGATATCACAGTGTTGCTCATATGTCACTCATTTCATAATAAATTCATGACCGCTTTTATTCACAAAAGGCTATCACTCTTATTTGAATTGCCAATCACAATTTTCACCACCTGTATATGTAAGAATATCTCAACCATAGTCATGATTCTCAATCGTAATTCACAATTATACACTATTTTCATAAGTCACAAACACAATATGATATACATCCATGTGTCCACATCAATTGCAAACAAATAAGAACTCGCACAGGGGCATCACATCAATAATTCTCAACACATACATATCATACCACCCCATCTCATAGAATATATTATACGGATATCCAATTACTTTACCCCAGTCTAAAAGAAGGGTTAGCTAAACCTCGAGGTCAAACTGCACACTAATGCACCAATTGGAGGATCAACTCATGAAATCCGACTCCAAATTGTCTAATCTTTATTAAGAATGTAATCTACATATCAGAAGGAGTCTATTGATATCCATATTGCTATAATTATGGTCAGGGATAAACTTGTTCAAAAATTGATGAAAATTTAAAAAAACAGAATGTAGAAAATGAACTTAAAATCAAGTTCTACATGAAATAGGAAACTTGTGGGGTGAAAACCCCATAAAATTTGAGTACAAAATGGGTGAAAAATCATCATTCAAAGTTTCAAGAAAAAACCCATGAAAAATTACCCAAATTTGATTTCAAAATCAAGAAATTAGAGTTGGAATAGAAAAACAATAGTTGGAAATTACAAGTTTTGGGTATAAAATCACTTAGCAAACGTTGTTCCTCGAGAACCCTCATTGAAAATAGCCCTAAAAAGCTCCAAGGTTCCGAAAATGGTGAAAATATTCAGATATGAAAATCAATGGTCTGAAAATTCCTTTTCTAATGTTGCTATAGCGATATCCGCAAAATAGGCGGACATCGATATAGTGACGCCTTGACGCTATAGTGAAGTTGTTTTAGTGGCCAAGTCTTCGCTATAAAGAGGCCTGCACACCAGAACACAACAAAATATTTTCAAGCAATTTCAAAGACTTGGAATCAACCCTTGGGATCCATTTGGAATCCCATACACACAAATAATATATGAAACCCTACTAAATTCAACATTTTTGATTCAATGAAATCGTCGAAAATTGAATTCAAGTTGTCCTTGATCCGGAACCCGATTAGACGCCTTTACATCTAATTTGAACCACTTGGAACATCAAAAAAGACACTAAAACACTCGAAAATTAAGGCAAATATATTTTTAGCATTAATATCACTTCTTGAGACCATTGGAAGCATCAGAAAATCGATCCAGATACCGAAACTCAAATTGTTGACCAAAGTCAAGCTTAGCTCATCCCTTACCAAATTTTTCAACTTAAAACCTCATTTTCACATATAGGCTCTTAATTTGATTCCGACACTTCTCTTAGACCAATTTTCACGTTTTACAACTGATGAAATCGATGAAATTTTATTTAGAGACCCAAAACTCCAAATGACACTAAAACTCACTTTTAGAACAATTTTAGATTTAAAACTCAAAAACTCACAAAGTCCTCAACTTCTTGGCTATAAATTAAAATTGACCATACAAGCTGAAAACAACACCAGGAGAAACTAGTGGAAGGAGTAAAACAGTCATTTTCACAGAAATTTCTAAAATGACTGTTAAGACCATTACAAATCTTTATAAAAAATGATATTATATCTGATACTCATACAAAGTTAATTTGACTTTTTAAAAAACAAAACTAAATCTTGGGCTCATGGCCCATTTTATTAAAACATTTTCTTTTGTAACGACCTGACCCAAAATTATGAAATATTGTCTGCTCTTGGGCATAGCCCATCACGGATTTATCCCTATGGGCTCACTCCAAAAGGCGCCTCACAGTATATAGACCAGTCCTTTACTTATATACCACCATCTCTCTTATGTTTTGCCGATGTGAGACTTCTCATCGCAAGATGAGTTGTTACATACACCCCCTGTCATATTTAATAAAAACTCAGAGATCTCAAATCAAGCTTTATACAAAGTCTGAAAATAACTTTTCATATAATAAATGTCTGAATCAAAAGACTAGATCGACTCACTAACTCTGTCCATGAAGCCTCTACTATACTTAGATAGGTGCCGCAATAAGACCCATGACTACCTGACTATAAAATAAAATATATAAACTAAACTGACTAGAGTCTTCTGAAAATAAAGAGGTCTCACCAATTGCCTCTGAAAAGGATTTTCGTACTGAATATCTGCTATCATATGCCTACTTGAATTTGCATCATAAAATGATGCAGCGCCAAAGGCATTAGTACGTAGAATGTACAGTATGTAAAATGGCCAAAAAGGAAACATAGGATAAGATACTATACTCAAGGTAACCAAAACATATCTCAAAATAAGATAGCATAAGTAGTAATGCAATACATGCTGAAAATAGAACATATATTGAAAGAATGTATGCAAAAACTAGCTTACTTTAACTTGGAGAGTTTCTCTAACTGACAACCACCACTATAAGCTTCGTGATGATACAACGTCTTACCCCACCCTGCCAGAGTTGTCTCATACTTTGCCGGGGTAAGGAACGAAAACTAGGGAACTTGATACATCCCAAAACTGGGTCATCTCAGTGGCAAGTGAGGAGTTGTACCTTGGTACAATCCTATCTTGCACTGGCTACGTAGTTTATGAGTTCAAATTATTATTATTACTCTCACTCATATCGGTGCTCAATATTACTCCCAAAATAACTTTTGTAATGCTCATATCTAAAAACATGTCCCACTCTAGGGGAAAACTGAAAATATACTGCTTGGAGCCTTGGCTCAATATATTTTCTATAAACTGATTTTTCTTTCTCAAAATTAATAATGATTTCTCAAATTCTGAAACTTATGCATGATGAATAATAATGCAAAAGTACCTTAAATGTCTGAACTGCTCTTTTATATCTGACATGCTATGCTCAAAGAATAGTGTAGTAAATAGACTACTTGTATAACTCATGCTAATATGTTTCTTTAATCAATTCATACCTTCAACTCAATAGCCTTTCATGAATTTTATAGAGTCATAATTATATGAACATAATGTCTTATCATGCAATGCTTATCTCGACAATAGAGTAGTAGTAAAACATAATATGAAAAATAATTCTCGATTCTAGCTAGGGGACTTATAACTATAGTACTTCAAGAATTTAAAAGGATGTCCTCAATGTTGAAGTTCTTAGCATGATAATGATAAAACAACAAGGATTTCATAATAAAGTTCTGTAACTTCTCCATAAAATCATAGGAATGAAATTGACTTAACTCTTTACCAGAATTCTTGATAGTAAATATAGTTCGGCATGAAAATAAGATTTTAGATAGCCTTACATACCTGGTAGGAGATAGACAATCGAATTCGCAAGGGATTGACCTCAACCTCTAGAACCCTAGCTTCTCTTCTCTTCTTCTCTCAAGAACCCCAACTCAATTTTAGCGTAGAAAGTTTAGAATAGGTTTGAAATCCTATTTAGACCTAAAACGACTTATATTGGTCGTGAATGAAGTCTAAGAGGGGGGGATCGACCAAAATACGCCTTACGAAACAAAACTAAAGTTTTGACCCAAAAAACTCAGTCGGCGTCGCGCCTAAGACGCGCACATGTATAATTTTTGACTGAAAACTTAAAACGCATTGAAAAATTATTTTCGTATGAAAATACACATAAAACACGTTTGTCAAATGCATTTTATGTGTAAATATTCGTAAATCGCTTTTCGATTGATTTTTCAATCTCATAGAAAAATTTAAAAAAGAATATAAGTATTGGTCCACGTCCCAAGCCCGTTGCGCCTTGGACGCGCATCAACACTATTTTTGGATTTAATTACGAAAAATTATTTTTGGACCCAGTTGCTCTAAAATAGGATCGAGGCCATTTTCCCACTCATTTTTTCGTACTGATTGCAAATCCAATCTCAAATTTTTCATGGGAGCTTGGGAAGACGCGTTATGCGCACGATTCCATTCTAGGGGTATTTCGATAATTTCAGGGGTGTTACACCCCCTCTATGGACTTAGTGTCCTCGCTGAGATTTGCCCCACCGGATGGGATTCACCTAGACTCAGCATTGAGGTTTGCCCTGCCTCACCTGAATTCACCTAAACTCAGTTGAACTCTGACCCACATCGACAAGACTGACACAAGAGTGACCTTCGTCAGGGGCGGATCCACATATATTGAAGGGGTGTCACGTGACATGACTTTGTCGTAATTTTTTACTAAATATATATGTGCATATATATTAAAAATAAAGAATAAATGATAAATAAATAAAAGGTTTCTTGCATGTATGAAATTGATGTTGCTCGCATGGTTCAAGTTCTTTGTAATACCCTGGACGACTTGAGATCGAAGCTCACTAGGGTTTTGTATTTCATTTTCCCTTTCAATTTTGATTTTAAATTTAAAAAAAGCTATGAGTTTGGCCTCCTTGACACTTCATTAAAAATGACTTGTGAGCTTCTTCAACCAAAAAAATTTTGTTCATCAATCATCGTCATTTGGCCTCTTGAATCTTCATATCAGGTTAGTATTGTTGTTTTATTCTATTTTTTATTATGTACTTGAAGTTTTGTTTTATTTGTTCGATTTATAATTTTATTTAAATTATATATAATTTAACTAAAATATTTTTTTCATAAAGTTCACAACTAATGAAGGCCTCAAATTTTTGGAGGTCTAAAACAGAGTTTGAGCCATAATTCAAAGATAATTTTAGTCAAAAACTCTAAAATCTCCACAATTAATAACCAAAATAAATCCCTTCTTGAATTACAAAATAAAAATTCAAGTCATTTACATCTCAAAGTAGCATCAGATTATCCTTCTTGTAAGTTTCTTTACGTTGGAAGGAAGCAAATTATTTCAATTTTCAAAAGGGTCCAAATTAATTTAATGCCAAAAAAAAAAATCAATGTAAAACCATTCTATCATCTTATAAATTGAGAAATATGTTCTCTCATGAAATATTATAAATTTCTCAAAATGGCTTGTTATCCTTCCACCAAAGTTCAAATATCAGTATTCATTCTGTCACTCATCAATATTATACAAATAACAAATGCTTTTAGTTTAAACCCAAAAGTTACCCTTACTTTTATAAGTGGCCTCCCTCAAAATACATCTTTACTTCAAGTTCATTGTCAATCTAAAGATGATGATCTTGGAGTTCATACACTTAAACCATGTGAGCAATTTGATTTCTCATTCCGTATGAATTTCTTTGGAACTACTCTTTTTCATTGTAGTTTGTTATGGGGTTCAAAACATAGTGATTTTGATGCCTTTAAACTTAACAAAAGCTATTGTGGAGCTCGTAAGCTTTTCAAGAATATCTATTGCACATGGTTGATGAAGGATTCTGGTATTTTCTTTGCTCGTGTTCCTAATCCTGCACCTCGTGACTTCAAATTTCTCTATCCTTGGTCGTAAAAATGTATTATCTTTCTTTGTTAATTACATGAAAATGTCTTTATGTATAAGAAGTTACTTATACTATACTTGTGTACGTCATCCCTCTTAAAAAAAAAAAACACACATTTTATGGCGCGACATTGTAGTTTGAGTTTTTGGCTAAATTTATATATACCTAAACTATAGCCCAAACGCAAAGTACATTATAGTAAACAAACAACGTCTCTTAATTATTAAAAAAAAAGAAAAGATTTTTCGAATATCTATTAGATTTTTTTATGTCAGTAGAGTCCTATCATTTTTTTAAAAAAAATAAGTAGGGGATATTTATTGGACTTCAGAAAGAAAAAAAAAATCTTTTTTTAAAAAAATTAAATTGATGGCCAAATAGTCGTTGACCAATAAATTTTGTTTTTTTAAAAAAATATGTTGCTTGGCACTGATCGATTCCCTTGAATTATTATTATTATTATTATTATTATTATTATTATTATTATTATTATTATTATTATTATTATTATTATTATTATTATTAAAGATGTCGCTCGAAGTTGAGCGATTTGCTCTTAAATATTTTTTTTTATTTGCAAATCGCTTGGCACTAAGCGATGTTTATTTTCATCTTATGTTTTGATTAATCCAAAATAAAATTAAAGTCATTTACTAGTCAAAGTAGCATTAGATTACTCTCCTTTTAATTTTCTTTATGATTGGATGGAAGCAAATTAACTCAATTTTCAAGAGGATCCAAATTAACTTAATGACAAAGTTAAGTGACTTCAATGTAAAAACATATCATCTTATAAATTGAGAAATATGCTCTTTCATGAAATATTATAAATTTTTCAAATGGCTTATTATCCCTACTCCAAAGTTCAATTTTTAGTACTAATTCTATCAGTCATCAACATTATACAAATAACAAATGCTTTTGTTTTGAATCAAAAAGTTACCCTTACTTTTAGAAATGGTCTCCCTAAAAATACACATTTACAAATCTAAAGATGATGATCTTGAAGTTCGTATACTTAAACCAGGCCACCAATTTTATTTCTCATTTCATATGAATATCTTTGGAAATACTCTTTTTCATTTTAGTGTCCTATGGGGCAAAAAGTATAATCGTTTTGTTGCCTTTAAACAAAGACACAGTCATTGCTTCGATAGTAAGCTTTTCAAGAATATCTATTGTATATGGTTGATGAAGGATTCTGGTATTTTCGTCCCTCGTGGTCCTAATTCTTCACCTAATGACTTCATATTTCTCTATCCTTGGTTGGAAAAAGAAAAATAGCAAGGGATGTATTACATTTCTTTGTTAATTACATGGAAATATCTTTATATAAAGGAAGTTATTTAGAGTACACTTGTGCAATCCATCCCTCCTTAAAAAATAATGACATGTTTCGTGGCGCAACATAGACGTTTTTTTTTTTAATTAAAAGAAGACTAGAGGATGAAATAACAATTTTTTATATCGAATCGCTAAAACGTTACAATTTTAATTATCTCATTTTATGTTATTATAAACTTGTTCTTTTAGTTTGAGAGTATATATCAATTATGCTTAAAAACTAAAAATCCTCTACATCATTTGATATTTGTTCGATTATTTGTAGATTGTGATTTGTTAATATATATGTGTGTTAACTTGAATTAAATTAACATCAACGACAAATGTGTTGTTGAAATTTCAAATTGGAATTGGGCAGAAAGAAACATCTAGATTAAGTATGAAAATGGTATTATCACTATCACAAAACAGTGTAGTTTTCTTATGAGCTAGTTAAAGATCACCTACCTAGCCTTATACACCCAATAGTTGCTTTCATTGCTTTCGCAATTGTCATATACTCAACCTCTGTGAAAGTAATAACAAACTACAAAGTCACCTTCCAATTAATGTCACTACTAAAAGAATAATAATAACATAATGTAATAACCTCGAAGATCATTTTTAGCATTTTTGACAAATCTCCATTTTACTCTTGGGTCTTTTTTGGTTGAGTCTAAAAGTGGAATTTTGAAAACTTTGTAAAAGGTTGGAGTTTTGTCAAAGAAAGAGTTTTTAAAGGCTTAAAACTGAAAATTTTGAGTTTTGTGGTCATTTTGAATTTCGAGTGTTGGATTGCAATTCTATCAATTCTATCATCTCCGAATTTCGAGTGTTGAATTGCAATTCTATCAATTCCATCAGTTCCGAAACGTTGAATCTGGTCTACGAGAACTTGCAGAATCAAATTTGGAGTTAAAACGGAGATTTTAGGCGAAAAGTTGTATTTTCACCTTATTTCAGATTATAGTTTGACTAATTTTGGTTAACATTTGGAGTTCGGAAGCTTGAATTAAAATTCCGCCAGTTTCAGTGGTTTCGGATGGTGAAATTAACACTAGAAATGGCTTCGTTGTAATTTTTAGAGCTTCTGGGATTATTTTAAGTATTTGTATCCTAAACTAATTTAAACGATCTTTCTCGGATTCCAGGCCAAGAAGGTCTCAAATTCAAATTCTGACGATTCTATTAAGTTCGGAGCATCATTTCTGGCAGGGTTCCATATTTAATTTGTGTTCACGGGATTTTGAATGAATCCTTAGGGTCTTTTCGATGTATTTTTGTGTTGTGTGTTGTAGTTAGAAGCTGTCATCTGGTGCCACCCACTTTGTACTCCGCATTCATGGGAGCGGGCCCACGTTTATAGAGGTCTAGCCTAAGTGAACTCCGTGTTCATAGAGCATTGTGAGGGTGTCCTCCACGTTTGCAGATCGAGTCCCTGCGTTCGCAGAGGCTTGGGAGAATTATTACTCCGCGTTCACATATTCTTATCCGCATTATGTAGCAACTCATCTTGCGATGAAAAGTCCGACATTGACAAAATATAGGAGAGATGCTAGGTATATAAGTAAATGACTGGTCTATGTATACTGTGAGGCGCCTTTTGGAGTGAGCTCAAAGGGATAAATCCGTGATAGGCTAGGACTAAAAGCTGACAATACTTCACAGTGTTGAGTCAGGTCTTTATAGATAGTATTAGAGCCACTCTTGTATCAGTCTTGTCAATGTGGATCAAAGTTCAACTAAGTTTAGGCGAATCCCGGTGAGGCAGGGTAAACCTCAATACTGAGTCAAGGCGAATCCCATGAGCTGGGGCAAACCTCAGCGAGGACGCTGAGTCCATAGAGAGGGTGTATGTAACAACCCATCTTGAGATGAGAAGTCTCACATCGGCAAAACATAGGAGAGATGTTGGGTATATAAGTAAAGGATTAGTGTATATATTGTGAGGCGCTTTTGGGGTGAGCCCAAAGGGACAAATGTATGATGGGCTAGGCCCAAAAGCGGACAATACTTCACAGTGTTGGGTCAAGTGTTTTTAGCGTTCGCAGATTACATATTTCACCTGAACCAGTGACTTATTTTAAACGATGGACTTTATTATATTTCACCACTTTCAACGCTTCAAGCTTCATTTTCAAGAGATTCTTCAAGGTTTTTCAAGGCAAATCTATTGGATAATTATTTTCTAACCTATTTCTTCACTTTCCATTGATTAAATTGTGTTTTAAACTTATAATTTGGGAGTTTTAATTGAGGAATTTGGGGATTTTTTGGACTTGATGATTTCTACCTCATTTTAACCCCATTTCAAAATAGTTTCACCGTTGAACTCCTTACCACTTGAAACATTTTCGTGTATTAATTTTTAGATTTCGATTACTTTTTTGGCATGGAACTTTTGTCTGTTTTATCCTTTTTATCCAAATTAATTAAATTTACTGTCAATAGATTCGTTATGTAATTGTGACATTATATTTGAATAGATTTTGATGATTCGGAGTATCGCAGGAAGGAGAAAGTTTTGGATTTGACTTGATTTGAGATTTTTCTAAGGCAAGTGACTTTTAACCTTTTATTAAGTATGATTGAACCTTGTATGCTTCTATATATGTGGATTTGAGTACTTTAGGGTGGAAATGTATCACTATAGGCTTTGATCATGAGGTCTCGGATAGATATTTGTTCTTATGTTTAAATATTGACTTATGAATTAATTGTGAACCTGTAAGACATGTGATCTTGTGAACGATTTGATATTGTTATTGAGATGATGTCTATTTTGAGATGAGATTGATATATTAAAACTATGATGATATTGGAATCATTGTGATATTGAATATTGAGATGAAACTGATATTGAGCACAGTGCATCTACTATATTTGTGCATTGATACTTGTGATGAATACGACCGAGATACTAGTAAGGTAACATGTGGGTTGGAGATCGAGGTCCCTATTGATCGATGTTTAGCCGAGGTTTCTACCAGCGAGCCAAGGTAATATGTCGAGTGATGATGTCCAAGGTCATTTCCGAATGGGTAAGCATTGGCCAAGGTTATTGCTGACAATGTTCACGGATACATGGTCCTATGGCCGTAATGGGTTCTGCTCTGAGGTTATCAGTGAATGTGTATCGAAGGACAGTTATGCATCACGATTATTTGACATTACATTGCATTATTTACATCTCATGTCATCCACTGCGTCTCATGTCACTCCTTACTTGTTAATATTTTATATCTTGTTATGAGATTGGATATCTATTGAACTCTTTGATTTGTATTTTCTTGTGATTTGTATATTGTATTGTGTTGGGACCTTCCTGAGTATAGGTGTTTGATTCGGCGATATGTGATTGGGATATCAAGAGTACTTGTGTTCTTCATTAGTTTACTTTGTATTCAGCGATATGTGCCTGTGATGTACGCCAAACGCACTCATTACAAGCTCCCCTCATACAACTACACCAAAGCTCTCTAAAGGCTCTTATGCAGTTGTGAATTAAGAGCCTTAAAACAGTTCAAATTTAAGGAGCTATAGGCTTCACAAGAAAGGTTTTCCAATTTGAAAGTGTAAAAAAATGGCCCTTTTAACTCCCTACTCATGTTTTTTATTCATTATATTATTATAAATTTGGACCATAGTTCAAAGTTAATTTTAGTCAAAACACTAGAATCTCTACAATTAATTCCCAAAATAAATCCCTTGTTGAATTACAAAATAAAATTCAAGTCATTTACTAGTCAAAGTAGCATTAGATTACTCTCCTTTTAATTTTCTTTATGATTGGGAGGAAGCAAATTAAGTCAATTTTCAAAAGGATCCAAATTAACTTAATGACAAAATTGACTTCAATGTAAAACCGTTCTATCATCTTATAAATTGATAAATTTGCTCTCTCATGAAATATCATAAATTTCTCAAAATGGCTTATTATCCCTATACCAAAGTTCAATTTTTAGTACTTCTCACTCATCAACATTTTACAAATAACAAATGCTTTTGATTTAAGTCCAAAAGTTTTCCTTATTTTTAGAAATGGTCCCTGAAAATACAACTCTACTCAAAGTTCATTGTTAATCTAACGATGATGATCTTGTAGTTCATATACTTACACCAGGTCATCAATTTCACTTCCCATTTGGTATGAATATCTTTGGAAATACTCTTTTTCAGTTTAGAGTCATAATGGGGTAAAAAGTATAATCATTTTGTTGCCTTCAAAGATAGAAAGACCTATTACTACATTCATAAGCTTTTCAAGAATCTCTATTGTACATATTTGATGAAGGATGCTGGTATTTTCAAGATACTCTATCCTTGGTTGGAAAAAGAAAAATAGCAAGGGATGTATTACATTTCTTTGTTGATCACATAAGAATATCTTTATACATAAAAAGTTATTTATAGTACACTTGTGTGTACACAATCCTTTGCTTAGCTTATCTGAGGCAATCCAATTTATGAGATAATTACAATCTAATGCCTTGGGACATCTAGTTTATAAAATATCAATGTACCCTTGGGCCCTCTAATATAAAAAATATAAACATACATAGTGTATTAATAGTATGTACTTTATACCAAGTGTACATGTAGTATAAATATAATATACATCAATATACATTCAAAATATATATAAATAATATGTATTTTGACCATGTTTCTAAACTAGAGGGACCATGAGTACACTAAGCTTCCCTTGTTTTAATTCATAAGAGTGCCAATTTTGCTTATTAACCCAATAAATTTATTTAAGATTTAAATTATGCGGATAAGCTATACTAGTTAATTAGCTAACATTGTTATTATTTGAATTAATTGCAGCTCCCGACAAACATCTAGCTGTAATTACAGTTTGAGTTTTGTATAATTCGCGTGATTTCTACAAACGTTGTGCCCGATTATACAAAAGTCGTGCACGATTCAAAATTGTATAGCGAAATATAGAAACACTGTGAATTGTATAGCTAATTACACAAGCATTGTATATGAATTATATAGCGAAATATACAAATGCTATACAAAAGATGTTAATTGTATAGCGAATTATATGAAGGTATACAAATGTTGCAGGACTTATACAAATGCTGCTATAACTATAGTTATGAAATGTAATTACTCAAACTGTAATTATGCAACATAATTAAAATATTTTTAAATGACTATATGCGAAAATTCCTCTTTGTTTAATAGTTGCTTGTTGGGCGATGGTAGATTTGAAAAAACTCAAATTTGGGCCAACATCAAGAGGGCTCAAATGGTTTTATATATTAGTTACCTCTTTCCTTTCTTTCTTTCTTCTGCTTCTTCTTCTTCTTTATAGATTTTTGGTCGGTGTTTGATATTTATAATAAGATTCCAATTGATTTAAATTCACGATGTGTAAAATCAGTAAGGAAGAAAAAAGATATACTATATCGGAATATTTTTCATTTCCAAGATCCGAACCTGAAATCGCTAATTAAGGATAGAACAATTATATTTATTCCAATATTTACATCGTACATGATTATTCTATACTTAGAATTCGAACCTGAGACGACCTATATATAAAGTTATAGGGATCGTATTTATCCCACAATTCTTCCTATGATTTATGTATAACAAATACCTAAATTCAAAATCTCTAATTAAAAATAAAGAAACCATATTCATTGCATCAAAGGCTTTAATTAAGGCCTTTGACCTATATATGAAAAAGACTTATTATCATAAACAATATTTAATTTATGTTATCCTACAAGTCAATGCTTAAACTTATTTTTTTTTAAAAAAAAATTATTATTCATAAATTTTTTTAAAAAAAATGAATTTTCTTATGGTCTCTCATGCAGCGGCACCTGATCCCATTAAACTCTTCATTGGCTACCAAATAAGTAACATAAATTTAGTTGTTAAGCAATCACATTAATAACCTCATGGATCAAGAAATTTTAAAATAAATTTTTCATTTTAAAATATTTGAATTTTCAATTTAGTTTTTTTTTTTTTTAAAACACTCTTGACTTATCAAGTCCACCATAAGCCACATAAGATCTCTAATGCACTTAATTAATTGAATAAAATTGAATATTTAGCATATGTTAATGAGAATCAAGAAGTGTTTAGTAATTAAATTTAAAAAACAATTGAATTATTAATTTAAATTAATAAGCATGGCTATCTAGACTTCATTAAACTATTGGTGAACACCAAAGTGGCATTTGTTGGCTTTGACTCATCTATGACATATATACGTTAACTATATAAATAATTTTTTTGTTTTTTAATGACAACTTGTTTATTCTTAATATTATTATTAAAGATTTGGCGAAGCAGTAATTATTTTTTCATTCTTAATCAGAAATTTCAAGTTTGTGCTTTGAGTTTGAAGATTTTTCGACGATAATTTGAATTAATAGACCTCAAAATAAATATCAGACACCGTAAAATATCAAAAAACATATAATGTTTTAGGGTTAATGTATCTCTATATTTTGGTTAAGTTGGGGCCGGTGTGTATAAAAATAATGTTATTGAATATAATATATTAATAACGATCAGATTAGTCATATAAGAATAATTTTTATTAATTTTTTGATTTGATGTGTTAAAAATAAAATACATTGCATATATAAATTTTTAAGAAATTTATTTATTTATAAAAATACTCTTCAAATTCTTTAGCTTTATATACTTTGAGGAACTTCGAGGGTATTTTTATCTTTTACGATGCTATTATCATAATTTGCTACGTATAAAAGTATTTCGAATAAAGCGTAAAACTAATACAAGTAATAGTGATATATAACTTAAAAACATTACCATAATGAATTAAATACTATCAAAAATATTAATTTGTTTCCGAATACGTGTCACTCATTCAATTTATTTTGATATTTCTAAAAAAATTAGTATAAGTATTTTAATTTTGAAAGAATTATACAAAAAGGAATAATTAAATAGTTGACCACAATGAACAAACTGCATCTCATTGGAGACAAAATTTGGTGGACCATTTGGGATTGTTTCAAATTAATTAACTATTATAATTTAAAAAGATTAGAGATGAATACATTAAATAAATTAAAGACTTTAATTAATCTATTGTTTTTTATTTCTTAATTGTGTCTAACCAACAGTATTGCCAACTGGATTATTGTTTTAATTTTGACTTTTCAAGAGTAGAAATCTAGTTAAGATGATTACTAGTAACACACCCATTGTATTAATATGATATTACATTCTAATCATTATTTAAATTATATTTAAGCTAGTTGTCATTAATTAATTAATCGAATACGTATGTTCGTACATGCATGAGAACTCGAAATACGTGCACGTGTCCATGGGTGAATTAATTCAGCAACCTAATTAAATAATTAAATTGACTAAACAACCTCAAACATGACAGCTGAGGTATGACTCTGAAAATTAGTGAAATAAATAAATAAATAAAATAAAAATCACAGCATCTTAATTAACTAATTAAAGTGGCGATCATCGATTTGATTGAATACGGGATCTTGTGTGATTTAGAATATATTATACTGAACCAAGAGTTCTTTAGAACGCTCCAAAAAGTAGAGTAATTATGGAACGACTCAGCCCGCTAGTGATATTATTGGCTTTGGATTAAAATCTTCACGGTTTTAAAATGTGTCAACTTACCTATTTATTTATATACCCAATATTTCTGTATTTTGTCGATGTGAGACTTCTCATCTTAAGATGCATTGTTGCATATTACAAGTTCCTTAATACCCAACAAAATAAAATTTAATGATGTTGTTAACATAAATAAGTTAAATTAGACATTGTAGAGTGCAATGAGACACTATAAAACAGCCATACCTTACCTGTAAAGTATAAGAATGACTTGTAATGAAAGTGATAGGCATAAATATAAAACCCTCCCCCCCCCCCCCCCCCAAATCTATAGATTTTTATATATGATTATTTATGCTAATAGAGTCAAAAGTATAGAGAAG
Organism: Solanum medicagineum; assembly: GCA_026153255.1. Lineage (NCBI taxonomy): Eukaryota > Viridiplantae > Streptophyta > Magnoliopsida > Solanales > Solanaceae > Solanum > Solanum medicagineum. The sequence continues at coordinate 589,390 of JAPFFP010000103.1, forward strand.
TGGACTCTTGAGAGTCACTTATGGACAAGTTCATAGTAAACTCAATCATAAAAGAATATTTTTAAAAAAAAAAAAAAAAACTGTTTAAGTGGATTTGATAACATCATATTAAAGAGTGGTTTCCACTTCACAAGTTGTAGGAAGAAAAAAATAGTAAAAGAAAAAAAAGGAAAAAATTATATAAAATTATGTAAATGTGGGACCTTTAGGAGAGAAGAAAGTTTTATTTGGTTTTTGCTTTCTTTTTATTTCATTTATATTGTGCAAGGTGCATGGAATTTTCAAATCCCATCCCATCTTTCATTGTCTCATTTTTGATTACTGAAAAAATATATATATCAAATTCTAGTAAAAATAATAAATTGTATGTTATTTATTCTTTTCTATTTAAGTTTTGATGAACAAAATTATCTAATATTTATATTAATAGAAATTGGACAACCATCAAATAATTAATTAGATGTGTGGAAATTAAACTATTGAAGATGTTATCATCATATTTAACCTTATTATTTATGCCTCAAATTCATATTCTCTTTATACTTATCAACTTAGACAGTTGAGAATCATCAGCCTGTTATTCTCGATGTATCTTTAATTCGTTGAGCGAAAGTTGTTCACACAGGACTCTCGGATCACTATGGTCAACAAACTTAATTAAGGATTATTTAGTCAAAATCTTTTTTTATAAGGGTGTGTCAAATATTAAAGTACCAAGGGGGTATTGAAGGGGGGGGGTAATGACTATTAAGTTGAGGTACATATTTCATAAACATGTGAGGTGATTAAGTTGTGGCAAGGTGAGTGAACCATGGAGGACCACCATCTTCTTGTTTTAATTTTTTTTTTTCATTTGGTTCAAAATTATTTTATGGACCCATACAATATAAAAACAACAAAAGAAGCAAAATATTGCATCATAACTTTTAATCAACTTGCAAATAATCAATGTAAGGATGGTTTTCTAAGAAAACAAGGACACAACCCTGGTTTTGTCTAGCACATTGATTTAAATATAAATTGTTTTAAGGGAACATATTCCTAATCTTACATGCATATTCATGGAATTGAATTCCATTCTTGACTTCTTAATGATAGGGTTAAGTACATCTCAATTAATTAATTATATTAATTATTTCAACATCAAAGTAATTTGTTACCCACATCCATCCATAGGTTCTCCCTTTTGTTAATACAAAATTGATTAGTTTATGTAAGGTTTTGCATTTAATCTATTATAGCAAAATGGATTTGACTACACATAAAATTGTGTCCTCAATAATTAGCATATTACTGGTTACTTCCTCTGTCTCAAAATAAATGAATTGTTGGTTTATATCATACATATTAAAAAAATAAACAAAAGAAAAATTTAATCATATTTTTTCATTTTTATCCAATTCAAACCTTAAACACTCATTAAATGCTCCATTTATTTCTAATACAAAATTCAAAAAAAATGAAGGGTAAAATTGAAAACAATCTCCAACATATCCTTTGAAAAGTAAATAATTCAATTATTTTGAAACAGAGGAAGTAGTTGCAAACGGTACAATACTATCCTTCTTTAGGCAAACCAATTCCATTATTACTCCCTCGTTCAAATTTATTTGTTAAATTTTGACTTGACACACGTATTAAAAAAATAATTGATATAGTATGTTTATTATTTTATTTCTATTAATTGATATGGTCCTAAACATATTTTCTCACTATATTTTCAAAGAAATTAACTCAATATAAATTAATTGAGGGTATAATAAAAAAAATTGTACTTGTTTAATTTGTCAAAAATAACAAGTAAAGTAGAACTTAATTAGAACGTATTTGGCAAATAAATGTGTATGAAGGGAGTACTAAGTGAATGCAACTACTCCCTTCATTCCTTTTTAGTTGCTATCATGATAAAACATGACAAGTAAAAATAGAAAATAAACTAGAACATATTTGACAAATTTAAGGGAGTAAGTAAATGCAATTATTCCCTCCGTTCTTTTTTAGTTGTCATATTTACTAAACTACTTACTTCAAAATATTTCCTCTGTCCTATTTTAATTGTTAGGTATACTAAAATAGTTGTCAATTTAGATAATCAAGAGAGAATTAATAATTTTTTTCAACTTTGCTTTTAGCATTAATTATCTTCGAATTAAGAGACACATATATAGCCAAAAGATTAATTATTTATAAGGGATATATTAGTCGAACAGTAATTCTATTTAGTTTTTTCTTCAAGATTGTGTCAACCCTTATCATGATGACAACTAAAATGAGACAGAGAGAGCAGTTGTCAATTTGAACAATCAAGAGAGAATTAGTTATACTTTTTCAACTCTCTTAGCATTAATTATCTAATGAAGAGGGCACGTAATTAAATAAATAGAGATTAAAGAATTGATAAAGAATATATTAGTCAAACAACACATCCACATAACTTTTTCTAAAAAAAAATATTGTGTAAAATCTTATCATGACAACTTAAAAAACTAATTGAGTATAAGTAAAGTAAAACATCATAAATAAGATAAAATCTAATAATATTTGTTTTCTTTCAATAAAAAATTAGAAAAAAAGAAAAGGATTACGGGACGGAGAATCGAACTCAAATTTATTACGAATTAAGTACTCAAAGAATCAGGTTCTTTGCACAGGTATTCAAGAAGATAAAAGTGTGGAACATATAAGTATTTTCAGGTGAAAAAATCCTTATTCAAAAAAGACAAAAATCACGACCTACCGCTTGTAAAATTTTCCCAACTCTTAACTAAACTTAGGACTTTCCATCGTACACCTAATAAACTACTCTGATCCCAATAATAATCCCTAACTCCACCCTCAATCAGCGGTGTATCCAAAATTTTTTTTAAGATGATTCAAAGTTTTAAAAAGTAGATATACGAGCTAATCGAAGGGGATTTGACACCTATTGTATATATATACATAAATAATTTTTTTACTATATAAAAATAGTATAATTTTTTATTGAAAGAGGTTTAAATGATCTCCCTGAGTACTATGTGTCTTCGCTGTTGCCCTCAACGTATTAATTCTCCCTAATTGTTAGTTATTCTCTAATTCTTTAATGACTTTATCCAATCAATGACGTCTTTTTGCTATATCTTAGAATATCCTCACAGAGCGTGACATCAATTTCCAAACCTTCTTGTAGTGCTAGATTAGTTTGTGTAGTTATGAAATTCAATCAAGACTTGGTTTAGCAATCAATTTTCATTTAACTTGAATTTCATATTTCCAAAAGTATATTGATGACAACTTCTCCTAATTTTAAGCTATCTCTATACATTCAATTTATGGTAACATTTTCATATTTTGAACTACAATACCTTGTAGAATTGAATTAAGTATTAATTTCAATTGTCTAATTCAATGTGGAACAACTTCTTCAAAAACTCTTTAGCTCTTCATCTAAAGAATCAATTTCCCTTTAGTGTTGTCTGATTTACCAATTCCTTTTGAAAATCTGTTTAAGACTCGATTTTTGTATATTTTTATCCTTCTTTTCATGTACATTAATTGTCATTTGTACTGAATTTATCAATCATCAAAACTGCATAAAATTCCGAATCATTATTTAGATCACAACATATCAACAATCGTCACAAGAAAATATAACACAAAGTAATAGCTTAAAATAGCATGCATGCCCTAGTACGGTACTTGCCCCTAAAATACCTTAATTATGCTTCATAACTATAGTTTGGGTAATCACATTTCGTAACTATAGTCATAGCATTGTTTGTATAATTCCTGCAATATTTGTATACATTTGTATAATTTGCTATACAATTCGCAGTTTTTGTATGGCCTTCGTATATTTTGCTATACAATTTCTGTACAACGCTTGTATAATTCGATATACAATTCACAATTCACTATACGACTTGATTCGCGCACAACTTTTGTATAGTCGCGCACAATTTTTGTATAAATCGCGCGAAATATACAAAACTCAAACTGTAAATACAACCAGATGCTTGTCACGAGTCGTAATTAATTCAAACTATAGCTACATTAGCTAATTAACTAGTATATATTTACTTATCCATATAATTTTTTCAATAATTGTCTGCATTAAACTTAACCATGTATTTTAATGATTATTTTTATATGCTATATTTATTTATAACCTAAAGTATAGTTAATTTCATGACAGAGAGACGCGCAAAAAATACGCTAGAACTTTTAGATGAAAAGAAGTCCTTTTTATTAGTCATTGAAAATTTCAAAAATTCATAAAGATGTAGTCAAATTGGTACTATCAAATTGACATTCTTTAATTATAAAGCAATTATTATCTTATACCTATGTGCCTCATCTTCCAAGAAGCTTTGTTGCTCTTAATAAATGGGGTATGGGCTGTGAAATTTTGTCAAAAAAAATATACAACTATTATGATTGGATACACTAAAGCCATCCCTACCAAAAAAGAATTAAAAAATTGCATAGGAAGACATAAAAGTGACCAAGTGTCTCCTTCTAATAAAAGGAATTGCCTTTTATTGTTTGGAAGAATCTTGAAAAAAATATTTGCTAAATCCTCTAAAAGGGATTATTGCCTTGTCATTTCCAGTAGGGAATGTGGAGGATCTTATTTGTTTCTATCACAAATCCTTACTCCATTTAGTTACAAATACTATAAAATAATTTGCAAATTGCCAATGTCCCTTTCAACATCACTCCAAATAATAATTACTTTAACCAAGAGTGGTATTAGATCGTTTAATAAAAAAAGGTGGTTGAAACATTTGACTCCACTTCACTAGTACTATAATATATGTTCATTGTTTTCATCCTTTTTGTGTCTCTTATACTCTACAGCTACTAATTAAATAATTAGTATTGCATAAAGCTAGAATAATAGCCATCTCATTCATGTATGCTTATAATAATAGCTAACAACTAACCAACTTGTTGTGATATTATAATACATAAATTTGGATAAACACATAAATTAACACTAGATCTTTCACATGTATGAATTAGATGAATTAGGTTCGGCTACAAATAATAGAGAAAAGAACAGTAGCAACAATAGATACTACGATAATTAAAGAAAGAAAAATAAGAGGTAACACTAAAGTAGGAGAAAAATAATGATAATACTAATAAGAGAAACTAGACTACACACAATTAGCTACTAATCATTTATCTTAATCCATTACCTTCGATATCTTCCTATAAAGTCATGTTCTTGGTAAGTTGCAGGTGTGTTACTGCTTCGGTCTATCACTACATCTTCTCAGACCATCATAACCAACCTCTCACACCTTCTCACTAGGAGATCTGTGCATTTCCTCTTCACATATTGAACCGTCTTATTCTCACTTCCTTAATATTATTCGTCATGGAGGTCACTCCCACTGTATATCGAATATTTCTCATTCCTAATCTTATCCCTCTCAATGTTTTCACATATTTTGACATTCCCATTTCTTCTACTTTCATTTTCCAAGCGTTTGAGTTCTTGATCGCCAACACTTCATCCCATACAACATAATTGGTCTAATAACCACTTTATAAACTTACCTTTTAAGTCTTTGTGGCACATTCTTACCACACAAGACACTAGATGGCTAGATGCAAGCTGCCACTTCATCAGGGGCGGACCTAGGCTTTGGTGAGGGGGTTCATCTGAACCCCCTCGGCGAAAAAATACACTGTATATATAAGATAAATTTTCTATATTTTTGTATATATATTAAATTTGAACCTCTTAAATAATAAACAACGTCTAGCATAGTGGTAGATTTTCATTTAAATGAACTCTCATGCTCAAGGTTTGAATCCTATTTAAAGCATTATTTTTTTAAGCTTTTCGTAGTTTTATTATATTTTGAACCCCCTAAGTTAAAATTCTAGATCTGACACTACATTTCATCTCCTGTTTTAGTATGATGTGCAACATCCTCATGGATTTCACCATTTTCTTGAATTTCACCATTTTCTTGAATTATAGCCCAAGATACTTAAAATTTTCTCTGGGTGTACCACCTACGTTCCAATTCTTACCACCACATTTGTCTAGGGAGCAATGTCCTTGAACTTACACTCAAGTACTATGTTTTAGTCCTGCTCAACCTAAACTTTTTAAGACTCCAGGATCTATCTCCAAACCTGTTGACTTATCATTAACTCCATCTTATATCTCATCAATCAAAACTATGACATTTATTAGTAGCATATACCACGACACATTCCATTGGATATGTTGCGCCAATTCATCCATATCCCCATCATATAAAAATGGATTGAAAGTACCGTGAATCTCCTCCCACTATCCTCATCATGGTCTTGGATTCATCGTATATTTCCATTATCTCTTTAATATAAGTAAACTACATATACATCTCTAGCCTCAAATATTTCCATAAAAATAGGTCAAGTAATTTTTTAAAACATCTATTAATTATGAATATATTAACAATGAATTTCATGAAAATTCCAATGTAGTGAACTTTAGAAATGACCCACCCAACCATCCCCTTAGGGGGAATGTTACAAAACAAGACCTTTCACATCTAGCATTGAAAGCCAAAAGCTACTTTTAATTGTAGGGCCTTCACGCGTCATTGAACATCCAATGAATGATTGAGCAAACATAAAGACAAGCAAATAAATTAACCATAGAATTAACTAACATGGATGCACTTATTTTTTTCAACTTGTTGCTAGCTAATTATTTCATTTTTTAAGTTTTTATTATAGTATGACTTTTGTTATAAAAGGATATGTTTTTGTATTGCATAAGTTTATTTTATTACCAGCAAAGGATGGGACGCAACAGATGGGGCTGCTCCTCTCTTAACTAGAGGTCTCGGGTTCGAGAACTAGGAATGAAAAAATTCTTCGTAGGGAGTATTTTCCCTCAAATGAGGTCCTACACTACACGAATCGAGATATAATCGAACTCCAACGTGAACACCAAACATCGGGAGAAAAAATTTAAAAAATATTTTTTATTATAGCTTTTGTCAAATTTATTTTTGAACCAAAATTATGGGGTCCTCCCAAAAGAAAAAATTTGGAAAAATAACAAAATAATACTAAAAAAAAAAAGTAGAAGAGGATAGAAGAGGCTAGCATTCAGCCTCTTCCAAATTCAGTTACCTACAAATTTCTATCCTAATCTTTGACCTTAATGCAATACTTTCCTATGTAACATGATTCATGCCAAAAGGTAACTTAGATACAAATAAAAATTGTGTTGAATTTCTGTTCATGAATTGATGGCTGTATAATTTAGTACTAATATTTAATTGTTTTATGCAATACCTTTCTTAAGGATTTGTGGGGCGCAATTGAAAACTAGAAACTTGTTTGTTGACTCCTTCAGCAATTTATTAACTTTTGATTGAGATGTATTGTATCATATGGACCATGGTTGTAGCTTTTTCAATAGTTTGACTTCATATAAATTTATCTATGCATTATCAATTTAAACAGTACTAGTAGGGTTATGGAGGCCCCTCATTTTATTACCGTTGACTTTTCCCAATAGAATATTAGTATTTATTATTGTTGACTTCAACAAAACAAATATTATTTGCGTGTCAAATTTGTTACGGATAGATCAATGAGAAAGGAAATTGAAGTAGAAATCTTCCTAGTAGTAAGTTTGAGAATTTTGAGCCTAGGTCAGACTTGAACAAAATATGAGTTATGTGAGGTCTCGAGCAATCCGATAAGGAATTGAGGGTTGAATTATAAGTTTAATCCTTTGAGTTTATAGCTAAGACAATAAGGAGCCTATACGGCTTTACGAAATTGAACTTGGATGAGTAGAACTCCCGAAATTGATCTTCTCGCAAAAGGTAAGTAATTGAATGTCATGGTTTGAGGGTGTGTTGAAAAAATATATACATAGGACGTGAGTTGCAAATTTTCTGTTTCCTCGCAACCCACCAGAGCAAGCCAGATCCTGCTATGGTAGTACTGTTGTGGTGGGATAAGTGGTCGTCCTGGGGGGAGGGAACAGTTGCAGATTTAAGTCTAGAAAGTTTCAAATTCATTTTTATTTCTATCACTTTGTTCTTGAGAGACCAACAGAGACCTCAGACTTATTCTCTTTAGTTTTCCACCCATTTTATTGTTAAAGACAAGTTATTCATTCTCCTAACTCATAATATGGTTCCTAGACCTTAGATTCTAGGGAAAACTGTTATAGAGAAAGATTTAGACCCTATAAATACCGTAGAGAAAGGCCCTTGGGGGGGAGGGTGGGGACGAGATGACGAGATGATTATGAAAGTGGCCAAAGGTTAGAATTCTGATATATAATCATAATTTAAACCATTATTTGTTGATTATGGTATTTACTTGATTGTTATAACCAAAAGCGAGTTAAGACTTTGGAAAAAGGGAAAGCTCCGGTTCTACAGAGTTTAAAGCTTGAACTCGGGTAGGGGTTGATTTGATATTTTCATTTGCGTGCTATATGTCTGTTAACTGCTCCATGGTATTTCTTGCATGTACATGAGCAAGGGAATAATGATGTGAAGTCAAATGATGATTTCTCATGATCAACTACAGGCAATGAAACTATTACTTAAACTTGGCTAGTATAAACTATTCATTGTGAATTGGGTGTCACATTCAAATCCACTATCGGATCAGGTGTCACGTTTCGACACATAATTTGTTTGAGTGTGAGTCCCTTAGCTTGAGAGGACCATAATTGAATTTGCATTGAGGTTGATAATTATGAAATTGGTAAATTGAGTATAAATTGTGAACTTGTTTCTTCTTTTTTGTATATGTATGATATGTTGCTTGATATATATATTTCACTAATTGAAATAGTCGCGTGATCCTACCAGTACGCGATTTGTACGTGTAATGATACTGCACTTGTTGATTATATGGCATTTTCAGGTGACTATTGAAAGACCTCAGCTAGGTGATCATTGATTTCAAAGTTCAAGGGTGAGCCAACATCTTCCAGGATGCCATGTATTCTTCTACCATCTTGGTCCATTAGTTCTCGGACTCGGACTTCTATTTATTTGATGATTTAGTTTTTTGGGGTTACATCCCCTAAGTCATACTTGTAGTTAGAGTTTTGTTACAGTAACTTTTAGGTTTTGGAGATTATTTTGCTTGATTAGATTCATGATCGAGCTAGTTTATATGAACTCAACTCATTTTGCTTCTTTAAACTTGCTTCTGTCATTTTAAATGTTTAAATTGTCCTAGATTAATTTAGTTGGATTAGGTTATTGGTTATCTCATCAAAGAATTAGTATGAGTGTCACTCATAGCTCGTTCATAATCTTGACGGAATCAAACAAATTAAAGAAACATAGAGTATCATTTTGTGTATGTGTGTGTCTACATAAATTTAAACATGAATCTATTGTTTTTGTCGTTTTATAATCCTCCTTGATGTGAAATTTGATCAATGACATGATATGCCAAACGTCCGAATAAAAAGCAACCTTTCTCTCTGTCCTTCACTAAACACAAGTGGTCTTTTTCCTTTATCCAATTGAATCAAATTTTTTTCCTTTTAACTTATTACAAGCCACCAGAAAGAAAAATAATCCACCCCCACCCTGCCCAAAGCAAAGAGGAAGTGGGGGTTTTGGGGCGGGGGGGATGAATCTAATCGAATAAGGATATGAATTAGCATACAAAACATTCCTTATTATTAATATATTTTTACTAGGGGTGTTCATAGATCGGGTTGGTTCGGATTTTTTAAATATCAAATCAAACCATTTATGTCGAATTTTTAAATATAAAAATCAAACCAAACCAATAAAACTCAGGTTTTTCAACCTCGATTTTTCTTGATTTTTTTTGAATTTTCGGATTTTTTCAAGTTTCTCGAATTTTTAGACTTTTTCTTTTCGAAATTGTCGTGTTTTCAAGTTTTTTCCTAATTTTTTGATAAAGTATTTGTAAAAACATATAATTAACTTATGATTCAAATATTTCTTTAGTCCTACTAAAATACAAATATCTAAGATTCTTTTAAA
>JAPFFP010000103.1:599487-617500 GCA_026153255.1 Solanum medicagineum
AGCAAACATTAAAGAAAAATTAAAATTAGTTTATGTATTTTAGTTATCTTACCCAATGTAAAACTAAAAACAAATATATTGTCATCCTTAGTGTTGGATTTTTTTTATTTTTTATTTTTTGCAAATATTAGAATTGATTTGAACTTTATAGTTTGGCCTCGGATTGGTTTTTTAAAATCAAAATCAAACCAACCCAAATATAGTCGGATTTTTTTCATCAATACCAAATCAAGTCAACTCAAACCACGAGTCAAATTTTTTTTCTCGAGTTAACTTAGTTTGGGGTTTAGTTCGATTTTCGATTTAATTTTGTTGGCGCCTAATTTTTACATCTCACAATTTCAAAAGATTGCGTCCGTGCATTGATTTTTTTTTCCATGTATTACTTTTTATTGTGGAATTTGATATGTTGGACGTAATAAAAAGTAAGGATAATGCCATAAATAGTATTTAATTTGAATGTTATAAGCACACTTGCAAATATGTGTCCTAGACGTGTGTATTTAATAAAACAAATTAGTTTTGGTGACATATATCTTTCTCATCAAAACTTTACTTTTTCCTTCAACTTCCTAGAACCACTTGTGACCCTCAAGTTGATGATATGTTGGGAAATGGACTGTGGGTTTTTATTGTAGGGCCAAAAAACCCCACTTTTAGCTGTGTGGAAATAATTACTTGTGGGGATTGGGGAAGGTATATAGTCACTTCCTAAATAAAAGTTTAAAGTTCTCACATAAAATAAAAATGTGTTGGTATTTTTATCTTGTCTCTATTTCTCTATCATAGAGATAGTTCACCACTTGATGAAGGCTAATTATTGGGGGTGGGGGAAGGGGGATAGTGAGTGGAAGAATACCAAGTGAAGAGAGCTCTTTCAATTTTCTAAATTACTTATAGTTTTATTTGAATAATTTATTATATAATTTATGAAATCTCCATGCATTAATCTTATAATCTATGTTTGAATTCTTTTTGTGGATAATTTTGAAATTATGTAAATTGATAATTACATTTTGTCATGATCACCAAGTGTTTTTTTAAAAAAAAAATAAAAATAATCATCTGATATCTGAATTCTCCTAGAGCGAATTAATCAAGATTATTAATATTGTGTAGGGCTCATAATTTTGATAAAAGATGTGATTAGAATTGTGTGTTGAAGCTTTGGATAAATTTATGTAACCAATTGAGACTTGTTGGTCAAATGTCGTTCGTGAATGTGAGGTTCGAACCTCGATTATGAAGGGTTTGACAGAGTCACTTCACGATCTCGAGACACTTTTTTGATGATCACAATGAAGGGACATATTCGACATAAAATTAAACAATGACAAAATGAGATCTCGAGGGTGTTGATTCGATGGAGTAATTTCAACCTAAATCATATAGGTCATTCTCTAATACCCTAGAATGAATATGCTTAATTTGGTGAGATTTAAACTATAAAGTGATTTGATTTTAATGCCTAAATTGGGGAATTTGAGAAAATTTCTTAGTTGGGTAAATTAGAGATTTGACTTTGTAAATTGAGGAAAGTTAGACTTCAGCTTCTTGACTATTTTATGGGGGCACTACTTAATTAGTTCACATATAGTTTGAATTGCCAACACGATGGACTAACTAGAAATACACACGGTTGGGTATTTGCGGGTGAGAATTAAATGGGGTGGCTTGACTCATATCTGTAAAATTAGGTCTTGCGTCTAACTTACACCCAAAAACTAACTCAAAGAAATGAAAATTGTGCAAGTCTTATAAAGAATCCACATATTTCATTAATCATCAATGTGAGACTTTTATCATTCTTCAACATCCCACCTCACGCCCAGTGCTTAGCATTTGGTGTGTGTGCAATTTTTAATTTTCATGGGGCCCAACATTAGGTGAGATGGGGCCTGCTTTGATACCATGCAAAGTTAGATCTTGTGTTTAACTTGCACCCCAAAAGCTAGCTCAAAGGAAGGAAGATTGTCCAAATCATATAAAGAGTCCACTCATCTCCTTAACCACCAATGTCAGACTTTTGTCATTCTTCAACAGTATAAAAGGTGTCGAGGGGCAACTTTAATGGTCATCAAGAGGATTGGCGGTGGAATAGAGAATTTCACAACAAAGTAAAAATAAAGAAGGTTGTTCACACGAATTCGATGTAGTATAAGGATGAGGATAAGCAAACAAATTAAAAAAATTACAAGACAATGACGAAGATGGAGGCTAAGTTAGCGGTTACAATGGCAAAGATGATAACTAAATTCGATCAAATATATGTCTAACCAGGTGACAAAGAATGATATGAGAAAATTGTATAGACTCGTGAAAGACGAAAGAAAAGAAGGCCAGAGGCTTGTATTAAGTGGAGTGCGAGGAAGTCATGATAGATGGAGGAGACCCTCATTAAACAAAGATGGCAAAGATAGCTTGTTCCAAGTTGCCTTGGGAAAAGAAAAAGGGACTTACATATGATGTTTATTGACTTTGAAAAGGCCTATAACAAAGTCTCAGGGAAAGTCCTTTAGATATACTAGGAGGCTAGAGGTGTATCAATGGCTTATATTAGGGAGATAAAGGATATGTACGTGAAGAGAAGATTATGATTATAATAGTGAAAGAAGACTCAAAGCAACTTCCCATTTGAGATAGGGTTGCACCAAAGAATCAGTTGTTTGCTCGTTCCTATTTGCCTTTGTAATGAATCAATTGACACAGTATATATATTCGATATATAATGATGCATATAATGTATGTTATTTGTGTAAGATATAGTACTGATCAATGAGATATGCAACAATTTGGTGTGAGGTTAGAAGTGCAGGGGTAAACTTTGGAATCTTTCAGGCTGAAATGTGTTTGTGCGTAGTGCACAATGCAAATTCAATAATACAATATATGAGACAAACGTGGAAGTGGGGTTTGATACATACAAATTACCCTCTGGAGCGAGTGTTTCAAGAATTTGGGGTCTGTAATTCAGGAAAGTAAAATCATCGACTATGATATCGCATATCATATTGGTACAATATGTATAAAGTGAAGATTTATCATCGGATAATAGTTATCTATCTACCATCATGAAGGATGAGGACTATTTGATGACCTTAGGGGTCTTTACTTCCTTCAACTACCAAGATCATGATCCATGTATATATCAACCAACTGCAAAAAAAACCCCCAAGAAAGATTTGGTCATAAAAGTTGGAAAAAAGTGAATCTTGACCAGATGTAATGAACCCACCCATAACTAACAAGAATCTGCAGGAGATTATGATCTAAAACTTTGGAGACACGTGTACCTTTTAACAGTTAGCCTCTTTTAATGTTGTCCCTCTTTTTTGTTCTTGTACGGCTCCTATTGTTTCCCCACTCTAACCAATCTGTCAGGTTACATTTAACATTAAAATGGCGGGCAGAATTTTGTGTAAGCAGTATTGTAATGCTCATGATTCGATTTAAAAAATAACATCTGTGTATTACTAAACTTTTTCTACTATTTTCACAATTATTTATTAAAAGAAATAATTAAAACAATACTACTAAAAATATATGTGTCTATGGGTGAGGTAGTTAGAAGTGAGCTTGTTTGAATAATATGTATATACTGCTTCTTTCGTCTTATTTCATATGGCATCTTTTTCTTTTTATTCCGTCCCAAAACGAATGTTACGTTACTTGAGTTAGAAGCAATTAAAACTTTCTGTTTACTCTTAATGAAATAATTTTTAAACATATAAATATTGATGGATGATTTTAGACCACAAGTTTCAAAAGTTTTTCTTTTTTTCTTAAACACCGTATCAAGTCAAATGATGTCACATAAAATGGAACACGGAGAGTATATATTAAAATAGATGTTGAAACTTCTGACTTCTTTGTATGTTTACTTCTTTATATTTTGAGTCCTCTTAATAAAGATTATGTTTTCTCCACTCTTGTTTTGTTTTTGAGGACGAATTTATTGTATTTGATCAATCATTATGAGTAATCCTATCATATCCAGAATAGATGAGTTTGGTCAAGGAGATGTAGAATTAATTCTCATGGCACTTCAACATTGTGGCCAATGTGCCTTTTATAATGTAAAGATTAATTATTCTATCCATGAATAGAGACAGCATTTTAGATCATTGGTGGTTGGGGGTGAGCAAGAGGAGTATGGCTAAATTCATGGCATATTGCATTTGTCACCTACTTTGTTGTCTTCCCCTTCAGAAAGTTTTGGATATGGCATGGCATTTATGACTGAGAAAGGTGATCCTTGTTTGATAGTTTTGTGTGTATTATGTCATCAAGAAAAGGCTTTGGTTGTATTGTACCCCTTATGGTACTGATTGGTTGTATTTTCTTGTATTATACTCCCTCCGTTCCTGAGAATTTGCACATGAAATCTTCAAATTTTTTAAAATGAAATTTATATATTTTAAAACTATATAAAAAAGTACTATAAGCCACGATAATTGATAATTCGAAAACATATACGAAAATTTGGAAATTAGTCTGACTCTCAAAAAATGAAAAGTGACATATAAATTAGAACTGAGGGAGTACCAAATATTAATTAGTGTTACTCTTATGCTTTGTCTAGATGGTTGTTTCATAATGTATTGTATTCTGTTGTATTGTATTGTTTTAATGAATACAATATTTGGATAGATTGCATTGTATCGTTCTCCGTCGCTACATAATGTCACATATTTATAATTTGAATGATAAATACAAGAAATTTGTAGGGCACATGTAGAGTTACAATGAAAAGGTAGCTAGGGTAAATGATAAAATAAAATTATTAAATGATAAATAAAAAAAATGAGAAGAAAATATTAAGATAACGAAACAAGTACATCAAATTGGTCATTACAAAAAAAAATAGATTTTTTCGTTACCTAACGATAAATTAAAACAATACGATAAATAAAATTTAAATGACAACTAAAAAAAATTATATTTAAACTAACAATACAATGCGTAAAAAACATTCAAACAAGGTGTTAGTAATATGTACAATACCTTGATAAAAACAAATATGTACAATACTATGTGTTGAATAATATTATAATAATATAGAAGTAGTGGTTGAATTATGCTATGATAAGTGATTGTGTCATCAAGTAACAAGCTCAAAATGTATTAAATATTTCCTGTGTCTCAAATTATCTATCTTAATTTTTAAATTAGTTATTTTAATTTATTTGTTATTTTAAACATCTAAAATAAAACTATTTATTTTTTTAATTTTATTTTTAATAGTAATTATTCTTAAAGATAATAAACATCTCAACAAAGTAAATAATTAATCGGGAGAAATTATATATTTAATTGTATGTTTTGCCTTTAATTTGGTCTTTAATTTTAATCGCGTGGAGAATAACTTGTGGGATATTATATGATGTGACAAATTATAAACTTGTCCCCTCAAAAAAGTTATTTACTTTAAGGGACAAAAATTAAAAATGACATTAAAAATTTAAATGACTAAAAGTTACATTTTAAAATATAAATAAAATTAAAATATTTTTACAATAATATTTTCTTTAAAATATGTAAAAAAATATTTACATATCATAATTTTGAGACGGAAGAAGTACAATATCACAAGATATTTGTAATTTTTTTGACCTCTATTTCGATAGGGAAAAAACAATAAATCTTCTCGAACCGATTATATAGATTATATTTTTCCTAAAAGGTACATAGAATTTTGACTGAAAAGACATTTTATTTGGGTGTGTTTTTAATGAATTAATTATATAAAATAATGACTTTTGATAAGTTTTGACTAACTTTTTTTGTATTGAATGTAAAATGGCATCAAATATATTTTTTAATTTGCCATTATTGAAGATATTTTATTGTACTATCAGTAGTTGTTTGTTCACAAGACTTGTTAAGTACCTAAAACAGTAATTACATGTGATAAAACACGTACGAGTTAAATGCAATGCATCTGTGCAGTGACGGAGTTAGTTTTTTAATTATCAAATTCATAAATACTAAAGAAATAAATATGCAACGAAATCAAAGAGATTCAACGTACATTGTTTATAAATGTATATATTAAAATAATATTAAGGGAAGGTGATTAGAAAGGATATGACGCAACTCTACATCACTGAGGACATGACCTTAGATAGAAAGGAGTGGAATTCGCGCATTAGGGTGAAAGGTTAATCAGATGATAGGGATAGGATGATATCTAGCCTTGTGGTATAGTAGGTTAATAGGATTGGTTGTGTACTCGTGTCTTTATATCTTATGTTGATTATTGTATGTTTCATATATTTGTTTCTTTTATTGTATTTATATATTATCACTTGATTTCCGCTTTAGTCATTTCTCTTTCGTATCTAGCATCTTTTGCTTTTGGGACATGATATTTTTGCATTGAGGGTCTTTCGGAAACAACCTCTCTATATATGTGAGGTAATGCTAAGGTTTGCGTACATTTTACCTTTCTCAGACTCCATTTTTGAAATTCCACTAAGTATGTCGTCGTCCTCGTCTCTAGTTAAAAACTTAGAAATGATTTATTTGGACATTAATTTGTAATGTTTTCTACTTGTTACCTAATTCAAAATTATATGAATTGAGCATTTAAAATATATGAGTTCGAGATTTTGGTTTGATTCTTTTTATTATTGTGATATTCTAAATTAATAATTATTCATATTTAAAATGTATTTTTTTAAGATAACTATAATATTTGATTTAAATCAAAATTGATGAATTTGATCGAATTTATAATTGACACATCAGATTCGGTCGGATATTATTATGAACCAAAATCTTAAAGCCGAATTGTTATTTTTACAAATATAATATTTAATTTAGAACAAAATAATTAAATTCGATCGAATTTGTAATTTACTCAATAAATCTGCCTCCAACAATAATAAATCAAAATCTTAAAACAAAATAGTTATTTTTACCAATAATGACTATTGTCAAATATAAAAAATTGATAAATGGCAAGTGACTCTTATTTTTTAGAAAATATTTTTCTTCGTATCATCTATTTTAGTAAGTAAAAAACAAAGAAGTTTAGGTGAAACAAGTTGTAGAAAGAAACAAAGTTGTTAGGTCATGCTTATAAGATTGAAAAGTGAAAATTTCTACTTAGTAAAATTGTGAATTTACAAAGTAAGCAGTTAAGAAACACTATATTCATGATGATTCTTCTTCTTTTTTTTTCCCTAAAGTATGTGATTAATCTTGATTTTTCAAAATTAATTCTCCAATCAGTTCATATTATATAATGTAGAAGAAGCAGATTCATAATTTAAATTTTATGAATTTAATGTTTACAATTTTTAGCATTGAAATTCATTATATTCTTAAAATTTATGAATTCATATGTATTATTTGTTAGAGTTTTATAAATACTGTTGACTGCACATCTGTAATATGTGCAAGTAAAAATATTATTATAATAAATCAAATTATACTGATATGACATTTATAAAGAAAAAAAAGGTGATCAACAAATAGTAATACTCATTGGTCAAAAAATTTCACCAATTAATTTATTTTTCTTGTCCAAAGTTAATTCGACGAATGGAGACTTTATTCAAAAATATATTCCTCTTGGAAATTTGATTCTACATTGAAATGACAAAAGGAAAGAAAATCATGAATTATGTAAAAATAAGAATATACACAAGTGAAATGTAGTTGTCCAAATTAAAGCTAAATAGGTTAGTAGGATTAAATTCGTTTTTGTATATTGTATTATACTGTCTATTATTTATTTTGTTATTCTTATTTTATTTGTAGAATTGTCATTGCTTTTTATTTGAGTCGCTATTTTATATCTAATATATTATCAGACAGTGAAATAAAATAAAAGGTCATCCTCTATTTTAAATAGTGAAATAAACCAGATGCACAATGTGAAATATACAACTAACTTGGTCATGAAGTTGTGATTTGTAAAAATAAATCTCAAAAATATAAAGCAAATGCCCAAGTCATCAATGCAGAAGAATAAAATCACTTATTTATAACAACATATTTTTCAACAAAAAAATTAATTTCTTGATGATTAAAAGAATAGTAAATCACATGACATATGATTGAATTTTTTTAAAAAAGAGTAATAAGAACAAAGAAATGCTTTTTCATAAGGCATGTGAAAGATAACATTTGAAAGTGAAAGACTTTTATAGGTTAATATAGTAAGCTTAAGTCTTTTGAAAAATAAGATAAACGCTACAAATAGGCCTATGAAAGACAAGCAGGGGTTGTATCGGTCAGCTTTGAGTTGTCTAGTGACGATTGGCCGAGGGGACTTTCATCATGTAGCTAGGTACAAATAGGCCTGTGAAAAACGAGTAGGCAAGCACACGAGTTGTATCGATCAGCTTTGAGCTGTCGAGTGACGATTCCTCCATCTCTTAAGAAAGAATGTGAGGAACCTATCTTATAATAAAGGGGTTAGTCTCTCCTCCAATGCATGTGCGCTATGTTATTGTGTGATTCCGAACTAAGCCACCTGGTGGTACCCATTCAAAAAAAGGGGGCCTTAAATACTCAAATGCGTACGAGAAAAGGACAATTATTCATCGCACTAAAATAATTATATGAATCTGACCAAATGAACAAGAAAAATGGTATATTATTATACAAAGAAAATACATGCATATTTTTGTAGCTAAAGTAATACAACTTTCAAAGTTGAATTCAAATTTGACTCATTGCTTAATACAATAGTGTCATATACATACAATATGATAGAATTAATAACTAACATCGTAAGATTTATTTAGTAATATCAAGGTAGTTCCTTCTTGAGGTCACTTTATGACTTTATGATATTGAATTCAACAAATCTTGGACAAATCTTTCTATTTATAGTAATTAGTAAATAAATAATTTCAGCAACATATTGGATAAGGATTTTGTCAAGTTCCAAAATCAATCCACGCAGGAGATAGTGAGCTCAAACTTCAAGTTGATTCATTTTTTTCCAAACACTTGGCAACACAAAATTAAAAAAGAAAAAAAACTTTATTTTTTTCATATTAAGTATATTATATATTAAAAAAATGTAAAATTATGTTACCATGATTTAATGTGTTTAAATTTTATTTGAATTAAAATGGATCAAATAACAGATCATAATCCAATCCATCTGACATGAACCAATTACCTTTTTTTCTTAATTTGTTTTAGGAAAAAAGATTATGGAAGTTAAATGTATATTTACAAACTAATTTTTTTAAAAGAGTATTAATATAGCTTTAGGTGTCCAACTGAAATTCCGTGAAGTAAGATGATTATAGATACGTTTCGATGCGATTAAACATATCCTTCCTCAGACCTCTAATTATTTTTTCTTCTTTGATAATTCGAACCGACAATTTTAAAATAATATTTATTATACGATCAACCAAGGGGTTAAATTGTTATAAAAGTATTATTCTGAAACAGCAAATACAGCCCCTCATATAAAATAATCTCTAGGTGTATTCTTCCTTTTAATTTTATTTATTTTAAAATACTAATTTTATTTTTAAAATTATTGATTCCCTTTTACTAATCATTGATTTAAATTCCCATACGATGGTACGGATTGTAAGTTCATCCCCTCTATACACTTTTCCCCCATTGCCCTTTCATAATGTGCCATACCATGAAGTCAACTAACTACTCCCCTACCCCTCAACTTGTACTCCTATCCCACCTACACGCACTTAACACTGCACAATGTCGAAGTCAGAATTTAAATTTTACTAATTTGAAATTAAGTTTTATTATATTACTGGATTTTACGTTAATAATTTATATTCTGTTCTAGTGGCGAATTTATAAGTTTAAAACGAGGCATGTGAACCAGTTGTTTAGTGACAGAGTTAGGATTTTCATTAAGAATGTTCAAAATCTAAACAAGTGAACAAACTAACTGGTCGAAGGGGGTTTGACATCTATTATTTATAATATACATTGAGAGTAATTTTAACTATGTAGAAATGGTTTAATTTTTTGTCGAAAAAGCTTCAAATGAACCCCCTAGCTATACGCTAGCTCCACCACTATTGTGGTCAATTCTCAAAATTATATATTTTGTGTATATAGTTTCTAAAATTTGTATGACATTATTATTTGCTAATATACGCGCTATAAGAAGACTAAATGGTGCATTTGATCAAATATTAAATTATTTACGTAAAGAACTATGGACAAATTTTGCTCAATACATGTTTTTTGACGCGCTCAGATTTTAAAAGTTCTGAATTCGTTTCTAATATACAACAACAACAACAAGATATCCAGTGAAATCTACAAGTGGAAGTTGTGGAGGACAAAACGTATGGAGACCTCATAGAGATAGAGAGGTTATTTTCGAAAAATCTTTGACTCAAAATTTGTCTCTAATATAATCAATTGATATTCTTTGGACAAATATGTGAAAACTAAATCAAAATTACTAAATATGATGGTATTCGTAACTAGAATTCTAGTTCCACTTCACTCACACACTCTTTGTACATATATCCAAAACTCACACGTGCCCCCACACACCTTCTCCTTTCCTCTCTCTTTCTCTTGTGTTTTTGTTTATTAATGTATATATAAACCAAAACATGAGCTGGAAGGAGATTCCGTGTGTTGATTCAAGCTGTATGTTTTAAAGGACCCCACCATCCACCCCCAAATAATTTATTTTATTGCCTCTACTTTACCTATATATATACACCCTCTGCACTTGGTTTATTTCACTCAAAAGTACCAACAAACAACATTTGAAGTAGCTAAAGTTAGAGGAATCAAAGATAAACATGGACTTTGTTTCTATGTTTTGTTTGTTTACTTTCATTTCTTTCTCTCTTCTTCTCATCCATTCAATCTTCAAGTTGTTGGCTTTGGGTTCCAAGAAATTGCCACTTCCTCCAGGCACTATGGGTTTGCCTTATATTGGTGAAACCTTCCAACTCTACTCTCAAAACCCCAATGTTTTCTTCACCTCCAAAGTCAAGAAGTATGTCCTTTAGCTTTTCTTCTCTTTGATTGTTTTCTTGATTTCGAGTTTAGTAATGAAAAAAGTCTCTTCTTTTTTTCCCATTCAGGTATGGTTCAATATTCAAGACTTACATATTGGGTTGTCCTTGTGTGATGATATCAAGTCCAGAGGCAGCCAAACAAGTTTTGGTCACAAAGGCTAATTTGTTTAAGCCTACATTTCCTGCTAGCAAAGAAAGAATGTTGGGAAAACAAGCTATCTTCTTTCACCAAGGTGATTACCACGCCAAACTGAGAAAATTGGTCCTCCGGGCATTCAAGCCAGAATCGATCAGAAACATGATTCCAGACATCGAATCCATCGCCATACAGTCACTCGAATCCTTCCAAGGAAGATTGATCAACACTTACCAAGAAATGAAAACAGTATGTTCTTGATTTACCTACTATTAAAAAACAGAGTCCCCTGTTTTACTCAACTTTTTTGTGTTTTTGCAGTATACATTCAATGTAGCATTGATTTCGATATTCGGAAAGGATGAATTCCTGTATAGAGAGGAACTGAAGAAATGTTACTACATTCTCGAAAAGGGATACAATTCGATGCCAATCAATCTCCCCGGTACACTTTTCAACCAGTCAATGAAAGCAAGGAAAGAACTAGCCAAAATCGTTGCCAAAATCATCTCGACAAGACGAGAAATGAAGATTGATCACAGCGATTTGCTCGGATCATTCATGGAAGGTAAAGAAGGACTCACTGATGAACAAATTGCAGATAATGTAATCGGAGTCATTTTTGCAGCCAGAGACACTACTGCTAGTGTGCTTACCTGGATCTTGAAATACCTTGGAGAAAATCCTAGTGTCCTAGATGCTGTCACAGTAAGTTCCCGTTCTGCAGCAACATTTTTGAAAAGTCGGAATGAAATATGATTATAACTTTTCGCGGAATTTACAGGAAGAACAAGAGAATATCATGAGGATTAAAGAGGAGAAAGGTGAAGAAAAAGTTCTAAATTGGACAGATACTAAACAAATGCCTATGACAACAAGAGTTATTCAAGAAACACTTAGAGTTGCTTCTATTTTATCTTTCACATTTAGAGAAGCTGTTGAAGATGTTGAATTTGAAGGTAAATTTTAATAACCCCATTTCATTTTTTTCCAATTTACATGTTTTTAAATATTTTATATTAATTTTTCAGGATATTTAATACCTAAAGGATGGAAAGTATTACCACTCTTTAGGAACATTCATCATAGTCCAGACAATTTTCCTGAACCAGAGAAATTTGATCCATCAAGGTTTGAGGTAAATATCAATAGAATTTATTTTTATTTTTTTTATTTATTTTGGAATTATCTAAGAAAAATCTTTTTTTTGGGAATATGACAGGTTTCACCAAAGCCCAATACTTTTATGCCATTTGGCAATGGGGTCCACTCATGTCCAGGGAATGAATTAGCCAAGCTGGAGATTTTGATCCTTGTACATCATCTGACCACAAAGTACAGGTCCGTAACAGAACTGGAAAAAAAAAATTATAATTTTTTTTATTTTTTAAGAAAAAAAGAAAATTTTCCTATATATAGTATGTCAAATATCATTTTTTTTCCTAATTTTTTTTGTTGATTTTTGATAGGTGGTCTATGGTGGGCCCACAGAATGGAATTCAGTATGGGCCATTTGCGCTTCCCCAAAATGGTTTGCCCATTAGGATCTCTCTCAAAACATCATCAGCATAAGCCTCCCAAAAGGCACGATGAAGATCAAGATCAAGATCAAGACAGGTATCACGTGAGCTTGACTATTCCAAAAGGCATGGCCAAGTCGAAGACACACATCATATATATGAGCTTGATCAGTCCAAAAGGCACGATCAAGATCAAGATCAAGATTAGGATAGACATCACATGAGCTTGATCGTTCCAAAATGCATGGACAAGTTCGAGACATACATCATACAAGCTTGATCAATCCAAAAGTCACGATCAAGATAGGCATGACACAAGCTCGATTAGTTCAAAAGGCACGACAGTGACTAAGACAGGCATTACACGAGGTTAATTGATCAGTCCAAAAGGCACGATCAAGACCAAGATGAGCACATAAGTTGAGGACCTAAAATTGTAAATACAAAGAGTTCCCATATTACATAGAGACAAAACACAAAGGGTCTGATTCATTTTTTTCCCCTTAAAGAAAAGGAGAAAAATAGGATTCATTAGTATAAACCTATAGTAAGAGGAATTCTTTCTTTTTCTTTACTTTTTATTTTCTAATTTTTATGTAATATTTTTTGGGTTAATTTTTTATTAAAAAATAATTCTGACATGTAAAAAAAGTCCGCAAGGCAATTGATGAAAAGTTGATCAAAGACAGCACATAGTTCTGTCAATTTTTTAAGATTGTTTTTGTTTATTTGTTTTTTCTATGAAGATTCATATTAATTTGATATGTACATAGTCATCCTCATCCTTTGGATGCAGCTACCTCCCCTATTTCCTCACAAATAAAATAAAATAAATAAATAAAAACAATATATATAATTAAAAGAAAGTGCACACGTTTTTCAGTACAACTTGTACTGAGTTCTTATAATTAATTCTCAAATCATAAAGAATCCAACAACATTTTCTTTGGCCAACTATGTCTCAAAATACTTTGTGATGTTGCTTTCCATATTTATACGTTTCTTAAAAAATATTATTAGAAAATATATTTAATTATTTTATTTTTATTCATATATTATAATTAAAGTATTTGTAGTTTCAAGAACATACACTAGGGTTAAATAAAAAATTATGTATTGATTTTATCTTGAATTTTTACAATGATAAATATTTTGAGTAAAAATGATAAGTATTTTGAAACATAAGAATATTTGAGTGTACTTCTTTTTTCGTGTATAATTCTTTGTTTGCTTTGAAGAGGAGCTACGCAAATGCATTAGTATGAATGTGAAGGCTGGTTGTAGCAAGAGTTAGGACATAGAACAACTTTAGCTTGGTTGATGTATCAGACTCGACCTTATCTTTTGTAGCATGCATTTTCATTCGTGTTGCAACTGATTCGGTAAGCTATGTGTCCGGTGCATGGAGAACCTTGGAACATGACCATTGTTTACAAACCCCGTGGGATATAGTTTTAATTAAACACAAATTTTTAATAATATTTATAATTTAAAATAATTAATAAATATTTATACAATTATAAACAGAGTAAGAATACATTTCAAATTCATTTCTTAACTAATAATCCACCAGTTCTAAATTTTAAACTTGTCACTATCACTAAAATTGAGTTTCTGTCAAAACTACGATATTTATTAGGATTTTAATTAGTAATTCTCTTACATATACATCTTATAACTTTCATATTTTAAAAATATTGAATTCACTTGAACTTCTCTCTTTAATCTTCCAAAATTCGAATAACAATTAATTTGACATTGATGAAGATGGGGATGTATAACAAATTGTTCCATTTCGGAATTTTGACTTAAATGTATATATATTTATTTAACTCCACTTTTATTGTTTTGTGGGTACAAACTTGTGAATTTAATTTTTTGACAAAAGAAAAGTGCATATGAATGAATGACAGGTGATCGAACAACCTTAGGTCTAATTAAGAGGCAATAATTTCCAACTATCACATGTTTGAATCATACAAACTTAGTATTGACTTTGACTTTATGTTTTGACCTAGTAAACTTGTCACATAGGTTAATTACGGACTCATGCATGTTGATTGGAGTTCAGTTTGTTCTATCATCATTTTAAAGATCTGTCTGATGCATATTTATCACGATTCAAACCTATGACACATAATATCCACTTTGACCTCACAAATTTGTCTTTTAGACCACATCATCATCGAGTCCAAAAATGTTTGTTCGTGTAAATTAACTTGTGCTATGTTTCCTTCAATCCAACGTGATTTTGTTGAGACAAAAAATCTCACATTGGTGGTTAATGAGATGGGTGGACTCCTTATAGGGCTTAGGCAATCCTCTTCCCTTTGAGTTAACTTTTGGGATGTGAGTTAGGCCTAAAAACCTAATTCATCATGGTAGCAGAGCATGACCCGTCTCACCCAATGTTGTAACCCCCCCCCCCCACAAAAAAAAAATTGCCCACGCACCAGATGCTAAGCACTGGGCGTGAAGTGGGGTGTTGAGATAAAAAATGTCAGGCGTGAAGTGGGATGTTGAGATAAAAAATCCCAGATTGGTGGTTAATGAGATAGGTAAACTCCTTATAAGGCTTAGGTAATCCTCCTCCCGGTGGTTAATGAGATAAGTTGAGATAGGTAGACTCCTTATAAGGCTTAGGTAATCCTCCTCTCGGTGGTTAATGAGATAAGTAGACTCCTTATAAGGCTTAGGCAATCCTCCTCCCTTTGAGATAGCTTTTGGGTGTAAGTTATGCCTAAAACCTAATTCATTAGATTTTCATTATTGTGTACACCTTTTTTCCAAAATCTTATCAATATAAATATCTATCAAGTCTTTTTCTTTGATCCATTCTTGTTGGCATGTGTTTTATCTACCTTCACATATGAGGTTACAATTTGAACAACAGTTACATCTCTATTTCCTAGTTGACTTTTACTATACTCTTGTTAATACATCAATTTTATTTTATTTTGAAAAAAATGTACTATTACCTAGTGTCCAACTGCACATGTCATCATTAAATTATCACCAGTGGTCCAATGCTAATTAATTAACACTTTTTAAATTTGACTTTTTCATGAAATAAATTGCTTAAAAAAGTAGATGACTTTAACTCATGAAAACCTTTTTATCAAATTTATGAAATTGGGAACACTTGTCTCTTGTTCCTGCATTTAGTTGGGAATGTAAAGTGGATATGTGATGATATTAATGAATAATGACTAGATATATTTTTCTTATTTTTCCCTTTTTCTTCCCTTATTGTCATGTGAAAATTAGAGTTGTCGATACGGGTTGACCCACTTTATCTAGGTTAACTCTTGTAAATTTTATAATTTGATAGGCCAGGTCGAGTTGACCCATATTTTTGTAAACTAAAAAACAGCTAGCCCAACTCATTAGTACGTGAGTCACGGGTCTTACATGTATAATTTTAAAATATTAAAATAAACATATAAAGACAATATTATATGATATTAGTGTTACTATTACATATTATAAAAATATAATTTGTATCTCAATTTTAATATATTTGAGTTTCGACTCTTATTAATTTTAATACTCTATTTTATTTTTATTTTTTATTATTTTTTTGTCTACTAAAACTCATTTTTAAATGGGTTCCAAAAATCTTAGCTCAATCGTACTAAATCACTGATTAGATCATGTCGACTCAACAGGCCTAATCCATATTGACGACTATAGTAAAAATCTATCATATCTTTCTTCTTTCTTATGAGATTTAGTTTTCGAAGTAAATATTTATCTGTATCAGATGTTACGATAGAATAATCTAAGTTATCATGATTCAATAGTTTAATGAAGTGAAAAAAATAGATTAATCAATCATAGTTATCATACAATTGTACAAACATCTCATAGTTATTTTAATTATACAATATGGATAAAGGCTTTCCAATTTCCTTGGACATGTGTAGAGTATTATTACACTCTTTTGTGTGTTATATATATAAAGAGTGTATAATAAACGTATATTTGGTGTATAACATACATTTTCTAGCTAATATACTTCACATTTAACAAAAAAGATAATTGATAAAGAGTGATAATAATTAAAGATGTTTTTTAAAAAAATATTTTGACTAATAAATATTAATTGAAATTCTATGACCAGTTACATGTTAATTGTTTTGGCCTTGAAGCTACTTCTGTATTTGTCCCCTCATAATGCTTGTATTGAAGCGAGATGACTCATTCATTTCGAAATTCAATGCCCTAGTTCAAATTGGTGGGTTACAGGTTCATTTTAGGGTGTGACACTCCCAGTAAAATATGTAATTTATTAATGCTATGTCTTAGGATATATTCAATATTTTATTTTATGAGTGGCTCATTTGGTAAGATTACGTAAGAATTGAGGAAGTTTTAATAGTTTTCACAAATTATTGAGTTTTCATATTTATACAAAGTACAACTTTTAAAATTCAAATAATATGTCCAAACACAATTTCAATTTCAAATCAACCTCTAGTCAAATCAGTATTTTATTTTTTCAAAGGGAACGAATCTTACCAAATGGTCCCCACCCCTTTGACGGTCAAGAGTTGAGCCGCACACCCCCGCCTTATCACGATTTCAAGTTCATTTTCAAATACCTACTTAAAGATAAGTATTTTTTACATTTTGGACTTTGATTTCCATGTGTTCTTATATGAAAACTCCATATGGTTTCACAATCATGATTGTAAATATCATAGCTAGCAAAAATTCAATGGTTATATATTCAAAAGGATAAAGGAAAAAGAAAGATGAAGTGAATTGGTCAAGAATTTGGCTATTACTTTCCAAGTGTCCATATTGATTAAAATTAGAGGATACGTTGAATTTCAAGTATTCAATTTTATCAATAAAATATGAAGACGGAGACTTGCACATATCATCGATAATTTTTATTACAAAAACATGACCATTCAGCTCGATCAAATAGAATACCTCAATTGTTAATTCAACTTATTTTAATTCATTTGATTCAATATGTTTAAAAGTTGCGCTAATATATGGTTCAAATTAATTCATCAAAATTTTTAATAAATTTTTTAATTTTATATACTATACATAGTCATATAAAAATTATGATAATTGATTTGATTTAGTTTCAAAATTCAAAATAATGAAAATGGATTTTGGTTAATTACATTGTATATGGAATTCAATGAGTATACATCATGATGTTAATTTTCTTGAGCAAGTCACTATACTTTAGAAGCATCTTGTTCAACACATAGTATCTCACCTTAAATTGAGAATTTTAAATTTATGAGTTTTAATATCTTCATGTGTTAGACCCCGTAAACTAATTAAGTCAAAGTAAATTCCCAGTGCTTAATTGTGGTCGGAGGGTACATTTAAATTGG
>JAPFFP010000103.1:642288-653872 GCA_026153255.1 Solanum medicagineum
AATTTATTCTTACAAAAAATTTAAATTTTGAAAGTTTTAATTTCTCACTCCATCTCGGGCCCCTAGCTCCCCACCCCACCCCCAACTTCCACACAAAAGAAAAATTAAAAACTTAATTTACAAAAAAATTCAAATTTCATAATTTTAATTTTTTACTCCAACTCGAGCCCGACATCCTTCTATCCCGCCCCAGCCCCCACCACCCATCCCAGCCCCAGCCTCACCCCATACAAAAAAATTATTTTTACAAAAAAGATAAATTTTTCCCACACCCGCCCCCCAGCGCACCACCTCCCATCCCCATACAAATATTTTTTACAAAATCTTCAAATTTTGAAAAGTTTAATTTTTTAGTTCACCCATCCCCAACCCCTACCCCTATCACCTCCCACAAAAGAATTTAAATATTTACTTTTAAAAAATATTATAAATCATGAAATATTTTCACGTCAAAAATTGGAAAATAAAATCTTTATTAAGGGTAAAATAGTTATTTCAGCTCTTTTTTATAAGCATTTTGGGCCTAAAAAAGGCAACCACACGCTGAAAAATCCTGTAATGCACGCATTTTGTCAGCTAGTATAGTTGTACTTGAATGATTAAGAATAAGTTAGTTGAAGTGTCTGTTTGTGCATTTTGAAAGTTGGAGTTCCCATTTGTAATTTGGAGTCAGTTAAAAAGGACTAATTTATGTATTGTGCTTTTTTAAAATAAATCTTTTTGAAAAAATAAATTGATTTTAGCAGCTTGGCCAAACGAATAGCAATCAATCTGACAATTGTCTAATTTCGTTCTTGATCCAACAGATATTGGGACGAGGAGAATGGAATATCTTCAGCAAAGAATTCAAACGTTCGTGATGTTGATTCTACCTCCATGGCTATTAGGTTACTAAGGCTACATGGATTTGATGTTAGTCCAGGTAAGTGCTATTTCTTCTGTCCCATTTTATGTCACCGTGTTTGAAGACTGCACAATGATTAATAAAAAATAATAATTGAAACCTGTTATTTAGAAGATGATATAAACATCTGTATTTATATGATTATATTTCATCTCATTAGGGGTAAAATAAGAAGCCTAAAGTTGATTAATTTCTGAATAAGGAAACATGACATTTCTCTTAGAGAAACTTAAAAAAGAAGGAAAAAAGCTTAAATATGTCATCAAACTTTGAGAAGAGACTCATTTATACCATCCGTTAAAAGTTTGGCTCATTTATGTCATTACCGTTTGATAAAAGGCTCATTTATTCCATTATTTTTTAACTCCGATTTTGCAAAACCACCTAAACAACTTTAAACACTATTTCATTAAAGTTTTGGATCAAATGTAATTTTTTTAGTCATTCTTTTTCAAGAACGTCCAGAACACACGAAGAACGTCAAGAACACACAAAGAATGTCAACTTTAAGTGTTTAAAGTTGTTTAAGTGGTTTTGCAAAATCGAAATTAAAAAATAATGGCATAGATAAATCTTTTCTCAAGCGATAATGACATTAATGAGCCAAACTTTTAAAGGATGACATAAATGAGCCTTTTTTTCTCGATAGCATATTTGAGTCTTTTCTCAAAAAAG
Source organism: Solanum medicagineum (assembly GCA_026153255.1). Lineage (NCBI taxonomy): Eukaryota > Viridiplantae > Streptophyta > Magnoliopsida > Solanales > Solanaceae > Solanum > Solanum medicagineum. The sequence goes on from JAPFFP010000103.1 coordinate 643,868, forward strand.
AAAAGCATAATTTATTATTAGTAAGTTTTTGCAAAATTTAACATTTATATATATTGATGGGTTAATCCAATTTCTTTTTTTATTTGTTCATAGATGTTCTAAACAAATTCAAAGACGGTGATGAATTCTTTTGCTTTAGAGGTGAATTGAACAAGTCACCAACAGCTATGTTTAATCTCTATAGATGTTCTCAAGCTTTATTCCCAGGAGAAAAGATTCTTCAAGAGGCAAACAATTTTACATACAATTTCTTGAAGCAATCTCTTGCAAACAATCAATCTTTGGACAAATGGGTTATAGCCAAGGACATCCCTGGGGAGGTAAAAGATGAAATTGAAAATGATTCTAATTTCATTTCTTGCTTGTTCTATCTGAAAATGTCAACGATTTCGTATCAGATCCTTCAAACGTACAACACAGTCTTGAGAAATCCACTTAGAGTGCGACAACAATAGTTTAGAAAAATCTATGCAAAATAGCTAATTTCTGTATGATGATGTTAGTGTACACTAACCAGTGCCAGAGCTAGGATTTTCACTAAAAGTTTCAAAATCTGAAGAAGTAGACATAGGAACTAATCTAAGGGGATTCAACATTTACTATATATACATAAAAAATTATTTCAGTCATGTATAAATAGTATAATTTTCTGTTGAACGAAACTCCTAATTAACCGTACGATAGCTCCACCCCTTAACACTAACAAATCACTTAATAGATAACAGTGTAATTGTCCGTAAAAATGGAATTAGTAAGAAACATGCTATAATGGGTTCAACTAAACATATACTCCCTCCATCCCATATTTCCATTTTATATATTTGATACCTCTTTTTTAGTCCATCCTGGACATCATCTTACTACGATTAGAAACAATTTAACTTTAAGATCCTCCTTTTACTACTTAATGAAATGATCTACAATTACACAGATATCTAAAAATTGTTTTAGATCACAAGTTCTAAAAATTTTCTTCTTTTTTTCTTAAATACTAGCCTAGTTTCAAATGATGCCATGTAAAATGAGACGAGGTGGAATAAAATAGTATAACAATTCTTGCAAAGTATTTATCATTTCACTCTGTATGTTTTACATTGAAAAATTCACTAAATATGTTTGTTAAAATAACATTTGTTTGTTTATAGATACAATATGCACTAGAATTTCCATGGTATGCTAGTTTACCTAGAGTGGAAACTAGGCTATACATAGATCAGTATGGTGGAGAAAATGAAATTTGGATTGGCAAGACATTATACAGGTGTATATATATGTATAATTATATTTGTTTTCTAGTCAATTTATTAATTAAACTCTTCTAATTTCAATTTTCATTTGGACAATATAAGAGTATAGTTATACATAAATAAGATGTGCCAATCATGTTATATGTAGAATGCCTGAGGTGAGCAACAATGTTTATTTAGAAGCTGCAAAACTAGATTACAACAGATGCCAAAGTCAACATCAATTTGAGTGGCTGAATATGCAAGAGTAAGCATATATGACACTCTCCCTACATTTCAATTGTTAATTATCTCATTCTGACTTGATACGGAGTTCAAGAAAATAAAAATAATTTTTAACTGATCTTAAACTAAATTGTATATACATATGTAAAATGTATTAAAATGTTTTTTAATCTTGTGGTCTCAAACATGTCATTTGGAAAGTTTGAAGTAATAAAGACTGGTAAAAAAAGGAAGAGACATTTTTTAATTAAACGGACTAAAAATAAAAAAAATTAATAAAACAAATAATTTGAAACGTAGAGAGTATAGAGTGGATCCAGTGTTTTAGCTTTGGATTTTTCACAATTTTGACAACGATATTAATTAGCGGTCGAAAATATCACTTGAGTACTGTAGTGAGTAACTTTGTATGTGAAATGACAAAAGTAGAGTATACACTAACTTTTCTATAATGTAATGAAAAATGATCACTCCATGTGTTTTTCGATCTTTACGGAAATATCTAATAGTTGAGCGACTTTATAACTTAATGAATAGGTGGTATGAAAAGTGCAACTTTAAAGAATTTGGAATAAGCCAAAAGGAACTCCTAGTTTCTTATTTCTTAGCTGCTTCAAGTATATTTGAGGTGGAGAAGTCAAGACAAAGACTTGCATGGGCTAAATCTCTTATATTATGTAAGATGATTACATCTTACTTCAATCAAGAGGCTACAACTTGGAATTCATTCTTGATGGAGTTGAAGAATTCTAGTGATATGAGCAAGAAAAAAGGGTATGAATATATCTCCATCTTAATTATAAGTCCTTTAAATTTAACTTTAATTTATAGTTCTAGATTTTAGAACAAAAATTTTATGTGCTAATAACTAGGTTTTAAATTCAGAGTTAAAAATATCTTTGAACTATCTAAAATTGAACAAAAATATTCTCAGTTGCTAAGTATGGTCTAAAAATACCCTTGACGCATATATAGTTTAAGGGCATTTTGCCCTTTTTCGAATTCAATATGTGTATATATTTGATGATTTTTAATTAGACATATTTTGTTGTGTTTCAGTAATGAAACAAAAGAAATCATGGTTGTCAATAATCTTTGCCAATTTTTGCACCAACTTGGAAAAGAAACTTATGAAGACCAAGGCAAAGACATCCATCACCAACTATACAATGTTGTGAGTATACAAGGATTCATGTTAATCTATCTTATTATAATTAACTTTATTCATTTATAGTTGATTTGATAAAACTTCTAAAATCCACTTATTTTTGATTGTTTATTTTCTTTTGAATATAGTGGGAAGGGTGGTTGATGTCATTGATGGAGGAAAATAATACTACTTATCAAGAAGAAGCAGAATTACTAGTGCACACAATTAATCTTTCTGCTGGCCATATGACACATGATAAGATATTATCCAAGCACATCAACAAAGTTTGCCACATGCTTAATGAGCTCCAAAATGATCAGGTTATAAATCGTAATTATATATAATAGCTTTCTGCATGCTTTCTTCTTTAGAGTTCGTCACATGAGACTTATCTAATATTTTCTTGTCTTATTTTACATGATATTTTCTTTCACCTTATTAGAATTAAAAATAATTTATCTTTAAAATTTTCTTTAACCTTTAGTAAAATGATTTTCAACTACACAAATATTTATGGATGATTTTAGACCACAATTTTCAAAAGTCTTCTTTTTTTTTACTTTTTTCTTAAACATAATGTTAAATCAAATTGTATCACATAAAATGGGACGGAGGGAGTATGATTTATTTCTCTTATAAATGTTGTGAGCAATTATAATGGAGTGAGATTTACCTAATGGCATTTAAAGAAGGAAAAAGACTAAAATATGCTCTCTTTTTTTAAAAAAAAAGATTGGGGGTAAGGGAAGGGGATTATAATGTGGGAAATCGAACCCTCATCAACAAGGTGGAAGTTCAGGTAGTCAACCAACTGAGTTACTAAGATCCCCACGACTAAAATATGCTATTGAATTTGGAGAAAAGACTCATTTATGCAATGTATTAAAAGTATGGCTCATTTATGCCATTGTCATTTGAGAAAAAAACACATCTATACCTTTATTTTTTTTAATTCAGATCTTGCATACCCACCCAAACATTAACACTACATTAACACTTTCTAATTGAAGTTTTGCATCAAAGATACTCTTGTTTTCTCCTTCTAGTAGAGATATGAATTTATTACATTTCATAAGAAAAAGACACATAATAAATATTAAATTTTTTTTGAAAAAAAAAAGAAAAGAAATTATTAGTTTCAATGGTTATAAGTGAGCCAAAATTTTAGACTAAAAAGATGAGTATGGTGTGGTAAACTACAATTTTATAAGAAAATGACACATAATAAATATTTCATGATTCATATGTAAAATTAATCTTTTTCTTTTTTTATTTGTAGATTTCTAATTCCTCAAAGGCCAGAGACATTGAATTCCACATGCAAGCTATTGTAAAGTTAGTGTTCACGAGTAACACTTTCTCAAGAAACATCAACCAAACATTTTTATCAGTTGCTAAGACTTTCTATTACACTGCACATGTTAGTGAGGAAATTATCAACTCTCACATATCCAAAGTGCTTTTTCAGAAAGCCTAGTACCATATATTCTTAAGTGATTCTAAAATAACATATGGTGTTTAATTTCTTATTGCTATTGACATATCTTGTACTAAGTAAAAAATGAATGGATATAATAACAAGGGGCAGGCTTACATTCAAAGAATTATTCCATTCAACAGTATAAATTTAAAATTTTACCTGTTTGTCCATACTTGCCAGTAGTTTCATATCCTTGCAATCTTGCCAGCAGGCAGCAGCAACATATTCCCTTCTTGATACAGGTCCTACCTATATCAGTCCAAGAGGATATTCCTATTTTGACAGAGCAAATACAACAAAGACCAAAGAGAAAACATTGCTCATTTGACCATTAATAATTTTCATTTTTTTCTTGAATACATATAATTTTCAGAATTCGAAAAACTTCAAATCTCTATTTTCATATTTTTCATCCAAAATCAGTCAGAATAGTTCAACATTTTTCTAAGTTGTATTCATGCTCAAGCACAAACCAAACTTCAATTTCTAAATACCATTTTCCAACTTTTTCCATAAGCCACTCTCTTTCTCACAATTTGTTTAAGTCTGGACATTGACTTGACATTTAAGAAAGTCGAGAAAACTTTTGAATCGTGTGTTCTTATACCAAAGATACATAGATTGCACCAAAACGTCTTTTAATCTTGTGGTCTTAAATATGTCATATGAAAAGTTAAATGACTAATTCGTGAAGTTGTAAAATTTCACTTTCCAGAGTATTTAGCCAAAAGAAAGTGACAAGAAGATGGAAATATTCAATGCTAAACAGACATCTACCAACTCTTTTTCAATTATTACAAGGCCACAATTTTTCCACCCTAAAAGTCTCTCTCGCGCTTTTACCATTTTCAGTCTTCAGAGGTCAGAAAGCAGGCACTGAAACCAAGTGAAAAGAAAGCCTTTTGGTCATCATGTTTACACCAATAAAGTTGGGTATAAAGGAGGTTGCATATTAGGGTAGAAGACTAATATGCTTGTAGGGATAGGTTGATGTATGGCCTTGTGATATAGTAGGTTAGTAGGAGGAGTCATGTCTTTTTATCATGTGTTGTCATTATCTGTCTTATATTTGTTACTTTATTGTATTTACATACTATCATTTTCTTTTCAATATTAGTCATTTTCCATTTTTGCTTTTCTTTTCCTTTTTTTTTCCATATCTAGTATCTTCTGCTTATGGGGCTTGATTTCTTGATACGAGGGTTTTCCGGAAACATCTTTATCTCTATGAGGCAGCAGTAAGGTCTGCGTACATTTTACCCTCTCCATACCCCACTTGTGGGATTCCACTGGGTATGTTGTTGTTGTTGTTGTGTGTCGGCCCCTCCAAAGGTAGTACTACATTTTCGAAGGATCCGACACAAACGCAAGGACATTTTTGGAGAGTCCAAGCCATTAAGCTAACATAGGTTCAAATACATAGTGTCATCTTTTACAAAAGTTCCATCCCAGTTTCACAGCATCATAGCTTGTCTAGTCAGTTAACTCTATGACCAATAAGATTATAAAATCTTAAAATGTCTATACAAACCTGACAAATGATCTAAGTTTAACAGTATCCAAACCATCCATTAGGCATTAGTTTCATGAAAATTGCTGCAATCCCAAGAGAAATGAGTGTTAGGAAAGCAGAACATTTTAAATCAATTTTCTATTAACTTGTATTGCATAACAGATATATTAGCCTATCTAAAGTTGATTCTAACAGTATCATCAGAAATCAAAGATCAATTTTTACAAATTTGCCGCTCAATCTATCAGACATTTATAACAGCAATGTCGTTAAATCATAAAACACATCCTTAAATCTTGCACGGTGGAAATTGATAATCCAATAAGAAAGAATTCTCGTACATGTTTCTCAAATCACCATATATGATTCTTCACTGTACATTTCATATAACTGTTACTGATCAGGAGTTTAACAAAGGACTTTTGGAGCATCTTATGACCAAGAGTTCTAAATATATAAAAGTTTTCACCAGAAATCAAAGATCAAATCTTTATAGTTTTGCCACTCAATCCATCAGATATATGCAACAGTGCAGTGTGGCATTAAATCGCAGAAGTCTTCAGTAAATCTTGGAGGATGGGCATTCATAATCCAATGAGAATGAGTTGTCCTATATGCTTCTTTCATGTGAAATTATCAAATATAATTCTTCCCTGTTAATTTCATATTTGTGATTGAAAGCTATGTTGCTTGGACTCTTCAAAAATGTAGACAGGTGCATGTTAGATCCTCCAAAAATGGTGTATTTTTGAAGGATCCGACATGGGTGAGGCAACATTTTTGGAGAGTCCGACCAACTTAGATTGAAAGAAAGACTCTTGGAACATGTTACTATCAAAGAGTTTACAGACAAATAAAAAATGTTCACCAGAAATCAAAGATCAAACCTTAAGTTTTGCCTCTCAATCCATCATATATATGTAACAACATGTCATTAAATCACAAAACACATCCATTATATCTTGAAGGATCGTCTTAGATACTCCAATAAGAAAGTCGATGATTCTTCTTTTTTCATTTCATATAACCATGATTGAAAAAAAAGACTTCTGTGACATGTTAAAAGAGTTGCCAGATATATAGAACTATTAACCAAAATCTAAGATAAAACCTTTGTCGTTTTGCCACTGAATCCATCAAATATATGTAACAGGGCATCATTAATCCGCAGAAAGCATTGGTAACAACTTGGAGGTTGCCATTGATAATCCAATAAGAAAGAGTTATCTTACAACAGTGACTGACCAGGAGTTAAGCAAATAAGTACTTTACAAAATCTTGTGATTAACGATCTCCAAAAATAACAAAATCTCATCTTTTTCAGAACTTGAATCATATAAAAAGGATCGAATAAATTTTATCTCTAACTCCAATCTGTATCGGACATCTGCAATTCATTATTGGCATCAAAATTGTCAAACCTCACTTACTGCATTCACTACTCAACTAATGAAAACCTCCTACCATCCAGTGAAGTACTCCCTCCGCTCACTTTTACTTGAAAAGCTTTTGCATCACAAGAGCCAATTCAACTAATTTTCAAAGCTAAACTAGATCAATTAAATATTCTAATTTTAAATTTAATCTTCGAACACTACTAAAAATACTATACGTTGCAATACTTCTCCTATCAATATAATTAAAAAACACACATCTTAAAACATTAGTCAATATCTATATAGTTTTACTCTCCAGAAGTGAATGAGCAACTCTATTTTAATGTGTATGTGCGCGCGCGAGTCTCTATATATAAACAAGATCTAGCAATAGAATTACAAGCTCATCAATCTACAAAGTTAGATCCACGTAAATCCATTCTGAAACACAAATTAAAATACACATACACACAAAAAGAATTAATAATCCGAATCAAATTGAACAGAGATTAAACCTGAAGGCGAAGCAAACTTCCGTTATCAGATAGATCTATACGAATCAGATTTACCTGAAATCAATCGGAAAAATTCAATTCAATTCAGTTTCACAGCTATCTCCAATTCAGTTGATGCAAGGCAGGACACAAATTTCGCCGCAAATCCACATCCATTCAGTAATTCATCACCGCCGTACACCGTCACTACCGCTTCTTTCATTTCCGGCGCCGGCGAATGAGTCCCGACCTGCACCAAGCGAATTAGAGGCGGCCGCAAAAAGTGGAAATGCGAGTGAGAAACTGAGCAAAACGTAGAACGGTTGTGACTAAAAGGAGAAAAGATCTTATTTATAGATGAAATCAACGAATAGGATGAAGACACGTGGAGGGAAGATAGATGCTTTTTTGGAAAATTTGGAAATATGGAGCATTTTGGTGTGAAAATTTTGGTCTGACTAACGGAGGTAATACTCCGTCCATCGATAATGTCTACTGAGTACCTATTATCGATACTCAATTCTACATTTCTGCATCTTACCACGAGTATAATCATATAGATAGAATCTAACAAAGATGGGGTATATACAATTTTAAGAAAGATTTCTTTTACAAGCTAAATATGATGATTCCTTCGTGTCGTTTTATGTAATATAATTTGACTTGATAATTACTTTTTAAAAAAGTTATTTTTGCTCTAATAAGTGATAGATATTTGTATATCTATAAATTATTTCACCGAAGATAAATAGACATTTTAAACTTAAAATTGTTACTTCATCTAGTTCATATCATGTGAATTGGAGTTTGACACCCTTTAAAGAAAAATTTATAAGGACATAAGTTAAAGGCATAGTACACAGATATGATCTTAACTTTGATTCGGATGACATTAAGGACATAAGTTAAAGGCATAATATATAAATATATTTTTTTTAACTTGGATTAAGATGACAGTTACGTCCTTTAATTTTTTATATGCAGAAGTAGACAATTAAATTTGTATAAAATTGAATATGTAGACACATGTGTCTTGTCTTGCGTGACATAATACACAAAGGATGTCATGTAGGATATAAAATTGTCACGTAAGATGTCATGTAGTACGAATGTGTCTATTTGTTCAATTCTATACAAGATTAACAATCTAGTTGTACACACTCAAAGTTAAAAGATTATAAAAGTCAAGTTATGAATCATGTTTACATATTATACCTAAATTAAATATTATTTTTCATTATCACCCTTTTAATTATTTTTAACGATTCTCCTAAAAGATGTGAATAGAATTAGGACCTATTAGAAATTGTGCCTACCCAAAATTAAAGCTTCTTTTTAGTTAGATTCTCTCTCTCAAATAGGAAATTAAAACAAAGAAAGGGAAAAACAATTGATGAACACGTTGGTTTAGTCAAATCAATTATTCATGTATGGCTAATTTTAGTAATTTCTTCCTAACTATACAAATTCATGTATCTCCAAAAGTGAAAGTTTGTTCCTTTAAGAAACTGCAACTTTTAAAAAATCATTAATAAAAGGATAGTTTGATATACAAAACATTTTATATTTACGTAGAGCTCAGGAAATAGCTGCACTTTAAAGGGTATGGTATAGGTAGTATAGGTTATTGCAAGTATTAGTGATTGTTTCCACTAGGGGTGTGCAAAAATCGAGCTGACCAATAAATCAAACCGAGAAAAATGTTATTGGCTTATTATTATTGGATTATTAGGTTATCGGATTTTTAATGGTTTTTTTTAAAAAAAAAAGATCATTGGTTTATCAGTTCGATATCGGTTTTATTATTGGGTAAACCGATAACCCAATAAGATTATAGTAATTTACTATTTTATCCCTTCATAAATATTAAATACTAGTAATTTAATATTTAATAGGACACTATAACAATACTTTACATATTTTAATCTTTATACTACTAAAATGATTAGTTATCCACTTTAGTATTTGTAACACCCTCGTGAAGTGACGAAAATACCCATAAACTTGACCTTACTCGTGATGTGTCTTCCCATACTCCATTTGCAAATCCGAGACCGGATTTGCGAACAGTGCAAAAAATCAAGCCGTATAATGGTCGAAACTCGACAAAAACTCCAAAAAAATGCGAACTGTTTTTTTCCAAGAAAGCTCAAAAAAGTGGGATTTCCGCGCCCCTTCCGCGACGCAGAGTGGACGCAGAACCACACTTCGATTTTTCCCAAAAATTTACGAAAAGTGAGAAATTCGCGAAAAAGTTCTAAAAAGCACTAGTGCACGACGGAGGAGACAAATTTCATTTTTTTAGGGGAGGGGTATTTTCGACTTTTTCCACACCCCATATCCTAAATTAAGTCGGTTTTTAAGTTGAACTAAGTCCAAAACGTATTTTTCTTAGTCACATTCATACGGTCAAGCAAACCCTCTCAAGAACCTACTCAGGAAATGTCACGACCCGTTCCAGGAACCGTGACTGGTGCCGATAAGACACCCAAACGGCATCAAACTGGGTTTCTAACCTTG
>JAPFFP010000103.1:657127-676649 GCA_026153255.1 Solanum medicagineum
TTTCATTCCGAAAATCCCAAGTCTTGATTTAGAGTAATTTCATGAAAACCTTATAAAGTTTAGTAGATTTCCCTACGCATGCACAGATTCTTGATTGAATGATGTTGATTCTTGATTCTTTAACTGTTATTAAAGTATTGATTCAAGATTTTAAAGTATATATGATTTCCTGTGAATTCATGTGCGGTTCCTGAACACCCATAAAAGTTATGGTTCAAGACTAGTTAAAGAATGTCTTTCTTAAATTATTCTTGCATTTTAGCTAAGCATATCATATATTTTAAGAATGGTTTTCTTGAAGGTTTCTTGATACTCTAGTTGAGAAATCTAGTATGTTTGAAAGTACATGAAAAATACTAGTTCGGTAATGTTAATAATTTTAGTTGAGAAAGCTCAGTAGTAAGCTGACTAAGTCCCCAAGAAAAACCAGATTTTCAAGAACTCATGATCATTTAAGTATGAGCAATGTAAGTATTTTGGGAGTAGCATTGAGCACTGATATGGGTGAGAGTAGAATAAATTATTCGAACTCATAAACTATGTAGCCAACATAGGATAGGATCGTACCACGGTACCTTCCTCATTAGCCACTGAGATGGCCCAGTTTTGGGATGAATCCAATTCCCTAATTATTCGTCCCCTACCTAGGCAAAGTACGGGGCGACTCTGGCAGCGTGGGCAAAACGCTGTATCACCACAAAGATTATAGTGGTGGTTTCGGTAAGAGAAACTCCCCAAGTTAAGAAACTAAGTTTTCCTTATCAGCATATTATTTTCAGCATGTCATTTTTCAGCATACCAGTCTTTATGATTAATGCCATTAAAATATGAATCATGTTTATGTCTTTTGAGAAGCTATATATGTATCGTACTTCTGTTTTGGTCATCTTATGTACCGTACATTCCAAGTATTGACGTCCTTAGGACCTGCATCATTTTATGATGTAGACACAAGTGACAGAGTTCCTCAGCAGCCACTCTGTTGAGAATCTGACAGCTTCCAGTCTTTGGTGAGACCTCTTCTCAGTCTGAGGCTCCTGAGTTGTTTATGTTGCTTTTTCAGTATTTATTTCTAGCTCTAACTACTTGGGGCCTATCTCAGTAGTCCTTTCAGATAGTATTATTAGAGATTTCATAGACTGTATGATTAGTATTTTAGTTTTTAGTTATTCAGACAATGCTTTAAAGATTTCTTATCGCTTTTACGGCCTTTTCCATCATTATTAAGTCCTTCACTGAGTAAGTAGCCAAGCCAAGTAGTTCACTTGGGACCAGAATTGGTTTCTAAGTGCCGGCCACGTCCAGGGTGTAGACTCGGGGCGTGACAAACTTGGTATCAGAGTACAGAATTCAAGAGCTCCAGGGAGTCTATGAAATCGTGTCTAACAGAGTCTGTATTATGAGTGTGAAGCGTGCCACATCTATAATAGGGAGGCTATGGGACATTGGGAAACATCATCCTTTTCTTGTCATTCTTTGTCTCGTGGTTCGTATATCTCTATGAAATCTTTTCTAATTCATGCGTTCACATCGTGTTTTCAGATCATGCCTCCTCACAGAACTAACAGACCAGTCAGGGGCAGAAGACGCCCAGCTAGAAGGAATGCAAACCAGCCTGGCCGAACTCCTGAGGAACCTAAGGGTCCAGCTATGCTTGTGGAGCAGCAACAACAAGCTGACATTTCTAATGCGGAGCTTCGCCAGGCCATACAAACTTTGGCCCATACAGTCACTAACCAGGGAGGTCACCAGGGAGATGGTAGGAACGAAGGGGCAGATACCGCCAGAGTTAGAGAGTTATTGAGAATGAACCCACTAGAGTTCACGGGGTCTGATGTGAAGAAAGATCCTGAGAATATCATTGAGGAGCTTCAGAAGGTATTTCAGGTGATGCTGATAGCTGATACTGAGCGGGTTGAGTTGGCTGCCTACTAGCTCATGGGGTTAGGTAGACACTGGTTTGACCAGTGGAAAGGGAGTAAGGCAGAAGGGGCGCCAGCAATTATTTGGGCAGTGTTTGAGGAGGCCTTTCTGGGACAGTACTTTCCCAGAGAGATGAGGCAGGCTAAGGTAAGAGAGTTTCTGAACTTGAAGCAGGAGAATATGAGTGTATGAGAGTACATCCTTAAGTTTACTCAGCTATCCCGTTAGGCTCCAGCCATGTTGGCAGATATGAGGTCTAGGATAGATCTCTTTGTGTTTGGGCTCTCTCGAATGACTAAGAGAGAGGGCAGTAATGCGATGTTGATTGGAGATATGGATATAGATCGGTTGATGATGTATGTGCAGCAGGTAGAGAAGGAGAAGATGCAGGACAGGAAGAGTTTAGTAGTAAGAAGGCCAAGACATCCGGCCAAGAGTCGGGCAAGAGGGGGACTGGAGGTGGAGGTCACTTATCTTTTCAACCTAAGACAGCCGTACTAGCACCTTCATCCGCCAGTGCGCTTGCACTGAAAGTTAGGAATGAGCAGGGATCACAGCATCACAGATTCCCTGGCAACCAATCACAGGGTAGCATAGCTTCATCAAATTGCTACCCTACTTGTGGTAAGTGTGGTTAGTATCACCCCGGAGAGTGCCTTCTGGGCACGAACAGTTGTTTCAAATGTGGTTAGGTGGGGCATTTCGTGAAGGATTGTCCTATGGGGAAGCAGAATATGAGAGACACCAGGTCATAGACAGTCGGAAGCAGAATATGAGAGACACCAGGTCATAGATAGTCTCTTCGCATCACAGGGTAAGCCAGCTCACAAGGTTACTTCAGCAAGGATAAGTGGGGGCACGAACCTCTTGTATGTCATGGGAGTAGGAGAACTCACCAGATGTGATTACAGGTATGCTCAAAATCTTTACTCATGATGTCTACATTATTATACCCAGGAGCCACATTGTCTTTTGTAACCCCATATGTAGCTGTGAAGTTTGGGGTCAACCCAGAATGTCTTCTTGAGCCTTTCCGTGTTTCCACTCCTACTGGAGAGTCAATTTTAGCCCAAAGGATCTATAGGAGTTGTCCAATTTCTGTCTGTCATAAGACTATTGTAGCTGATTTGGTGGAGTTAGATATGGTAGAGTTTGATGTCATCCTAGGCATGGATTGGCTTCATGTTGGGTATGCCTTTGTAGATTGCAGAACCAGAGTAGTCAAGTTTCAATTTTCTAACGAATCAGTTTTAGAGTGGAGGGGTAGCTCAGTTTTCCCTAAGGGCCAGTTTGTTTCATATCTCAAAGCTTGAAAGTTGATTTTCAAAGGGTGTATATATCACCTAGTTAGAGTTCAGTATTCTTGTGCTGAAACACCATCTCTTCAATCTGTTCCAATTGTGAATGAGTTCCCAGAAGTCTTTCCTGAGGATCTTCCCGGAGGACTCCTCCTGATAGGGAGATAGACATTGGGATAGGCACTCTTCCAGATGTTCAGCCTATCTCCATCCCTCCATACCGAATGGCTCCTTCGGAGATAAAAGAGTTAAAGATACAACTAAAAGATCTTTTAGATAAGGGTTTCATTAGACCAAGCGTCTCACCTTGGGGTGCTCCAGTTCTTTTCGTGCATAAAAAGGACCGTTCTCTTCAGATGTGCATAAATTACCGTTAGTTGAACAAGGTCACCATTAAGAACAAGTATCCTCTTCCCAGAATTGATGACTTATTCGACCAACTTCAGGTTGCTACCTATTTTTCCAAGATAGATCTTAGATCTAGGTACCATTAGCTTAAAGTTAGAGAGAAAGACATTCCTAAGACAACTTTCAGAACCCGATATGGTCATTATGAGTTTTTAGTCATGTCCTTCGGGCTAACAAATGCACCAACAGCTTTCATGAACCTTATGAACAGGGTATTGAGGTCGTACCTAAATATGTTCATTACTATATTCACAGATGATATTTTGATTTACTCCCATAGTAGGGGGGAGCATGCAGACCATCTTAGAGTTATCCTTCAGACCCTTAAGGATCAGCAGCTATATGCCAAGTTTTCTAAGTGTGAGTTCTGGTTGGAGTCTGTGGCATTTCTGGGGTACATTATGTCTGGTGAGGGTATCCGGGTTGATTCCCAAAAGATTGAAGCAGTGAAGAATTGGCCAAGGCCCACAACTCCCACAGAGATAAGGAGTTTCTTGGGCTTAGCTTAGCGAGGTACTATAGACAGTTTGTGGAGGGGTTTTCTTCCATCTCAGCTCCCTTGAATAAGCTGACTTAGAAGAAGACTAAGTTCGAATGGTCAGAGGCTTGTGAAAAGAGTTTCCAGGAGTTGAAGACTAGGCTGACTACAGCCCCAGTCTTATCCTTACCAGAGGGAGTTGATGATTTTGTAGTATATTATGATGCTTCCAGAGTAGACTTGGGTTGTGTATTAATGCAGATAGGCAAGGTGATAGCATATGCCTCCAGACAGCTTAAGATTCATTAGAAGAACTACCCAAATCATGATCTTGAGCTTGCTGTGGTGGTGTTTGCTTTGAAGATCTAGAGACACTGTCTTTATGGTGGGCATGTGGATGTATTAACAGACCACAAAAGAGTTTGCAGTATGTGTTTGGCTAGAAGGAGCTGAATTTGAGACAGAGGAGGTGGTTGGAGCTGCTGAAAGACTATGATATGAGTATTCTCTATCATCCAGGTAAAACTAATGTGGTTACTGATGCTCTTAGCAGGGTGACCTGGGGAGCACAACCTTTGTTGATGTTGAAAAAAAGAGTTAGCTAAAGAAGTCCACAGACTAGCCCGTTTGGGGGTTCAGATTGAAGATTCTGACGAAGGCAGGGCCATTGTCAGAAATGGGTCAGAGTCCTCTTTGGTGGTAGAAGTGAAAGAAAAGCAAGATAAGGATCCCATTCTTCTCCAATTGAAAGAAGATGTTTAGAAGTAGAAAGTATTAGTGTTCTCAAAAGGGGAAGATGGTGTCCTGAGATACCAAGGCAGGTTCTGTGTGCCGAATGTTGATGGCCTTAGAGATAGAATCTTAGCTGAGGCTTATAATGCCAGATACTCTATCCACCCTGGTGCAACAAAGATATATAGACATTTACGAGAGGTCTACTGCTGGGATGGTATAAAGAGGGACATTGCAGAGTTTGTGTCTAGATGCCCAAACTGCCAGCAAGTTAAGGTTGAGCACCAAAGGCCTTCTGGTGTAGCCCAGAACATAGAGATTCCAGAATGGAAATGGGAGATGATTAATATGAACTTCGTGAAAGGATTACTTTGATCCCATAGATAGCATGATTCGATATGGGTCATAGTAGACAGAATGACCAAGTCAGCTTATTTCCTACCTGTCAAGACGATTGATACATCTAAGCATTATGCCATACTATATCTTAAGGAGATTGTTAGACTGCACGGGGTCCCTTTATCCATCATTTCAGATAGAGGAGCTCAGTTATAGCACGTTTTGGAAGTCCTTTCAGAAGGGGCTTGGTACGAAGGTGAATCTTAGCACAACCTTCCATCCACAGATAGACGGGCAAGCAGAGCGAACTATACAGACCTTGGAAGACATGCTGAGAGCTTGTGTGATAGACTTTAAAGGTAATTGGGATGATCATTTACCTTTGATTGAGTTCTCTTATAATAATAGTTTTCAGGCCACTATACAAATGGCACTATATGAGGCTCTTTATGGGAGAAGATGTAGATCACCCATAGGATGGTTTGAAGTTGGTGAGGCAGGATTGATAGGACCTAGCCTAGTCCATCAGGCTATGAAAAAAGTAAAGGTTATTTAGGAGAGGCTTAAGACAACTCAGAGCAGACAAAAGTCTTACACAAATGTTAGAAGAAGAGACCTGGAGTTTGAGGTAGGCGATTGGGTATACTTGAAGGTATCTCCAATAAAGGGAGTTATGAGATTTGGAAGAAGGGGAAGCTCAACCCACAATATAATGGGCCTTACAAGATTCGAAGAAGAGTGGGCAGTGTTGGTTACGAACTAAAGCTATAGCAGAATTGAGTGCTATACACCCAATATTTCATATCTCCATGCTTAAGAAGTGCTTGGAAGATCCCTCTTTAGTTGTCCTGGTTGAGAGTGTCGGTATTAAGGACAACTTGTCTTATGAAGAGGTTCCGGTGCAGATATTAGATCAGCAAGTTTGTAAATTGAGGACCAAGTAGATTGCTTCAGTGAAGGTTCTATAGAGGAATCAATTCGTGGAAGAAGCCACATGGGAAGCAGAAACAGACATGAAGGCCAGGTATCCACACTTGTTCGTTGGCCTAAATGAGGACTTTGAAGGTAACTTTCATATTTCACCTTGAAGAATTATGTTTGTTAAGTTCGAGAATCTTATGTTTTGAGCTTGCTTTGTTCACATCGTTATCATTTGAGGACGAATGATCCCAAGGGGAAGATACTATAACATCCTCGTGAAGTGACGAAAGTACCCCTAGACTTGACCTTACGCGTAATGTGTCTTCCCATACTCCATTTGCAAATCCGAGACCGGATTTGCAATCAGTGCGAAAAATCAAGTCGAAAAATGGTCTCGACTCAATAAAAACTCAAAAAACGTGAATTATTTTTTTCCAAGAAAGCTTAAAACAGTGGGGTTTCCGTGCCACTTTCACGACGTGGAGTGGACGCGGAACCACACTTTGATTTTTTCCAAAACTTTACGAAAAGTGAGAAATTCGCGAAAAAGTTGTAAAAAGCACTAGTGCACAACGGAGGAGACAAATTTCATTTTTTTAGGGGAGGAGTATTTTCAACTTTTTCCACACCCCATATCCTAAATTAAGTCAATTTTTAAGTTGAACTAAGTCCAAAACATATTTTTCTTAGTCACATTCATACGTTCAAGCAAACCCTCTCAAGAACCTACGCTCAGGAAATTCAAGAAATGATTGTAGGGCTTAGATTTTCCTTCCAGTTTCTCAAGAACACTCTCCAAGGTATGTAAGGCCACTCTAAATTGATTATTTTTAGAATATTTTAGAAAAGTATGGCTTAGTTTTCATTCCGAAAATCCCAAGTCTTGATTTAGAGTAATTTCATGAAAACCTTATAAAGTTTAGTAGATTTCCCTATGTATGCACAAATTCTTGATTGAATGATGTTGATTCTTGATTCTTTAACTTTATTAAAGTATTGATTCAAGATTTTAAAGTATATATGATTTCTTGTGAATTCATGTGGGGTTCCTAAACACCCATAAAGATTATGGTTCAAGAATATTTAAAGAATATTTTTCTTGAATTATTCTTGCATTTTAGCTAAGCATATCATATATTTTAAGAATGGTTTTCTTGAAGGTTTCTTAATACTCTAGTTGAGAAATCTAGTATGTTTGAAATTACATGAAAAATACTAGTTCAGTAATGTTAAAGATCTTAGTTGAGAAAGCTAAGTAGTAAGGTGGGCTAAGTCCCCAAGAAAAACTAGATTTTCAAGAACTCATGATCATTCAAGTATGAGCTATGTAAGTGTTTTGGGAGTAATATTGACCACCGATATAGGTGAGAGTAGAATAAATTATTCGAACTCATAAACTATGTAGCCAACATAGGATAAGATCGTACCACGGTACCTTCCTCATTAGCCACTAAGATGACCCGATTTTGGGATGGATCCACTCCCCTAGTTATTCGTCCCTACCTCGGCAAAGTACGGGACGACTCTGGCAGCGTGGGCAAGACGCTGTATCACCACGAAGCTCATAGTAGTGGTTGTCAGTTAGAGAAATTCCCCAAGTTAAGAAACTAAGTTTTTCTTATCAGTTTTCAGCATTTTATTTTCAGCATGTCATTTTTCAGATACCAGTCTTTATGATTAATGGCATTAAATTATGAATCATGTTTATATATTTTGAGAAGTTATATATGTATCGTACTTCTGTTTTGGTCATCTTACATACCATATATTCCACGTATTGACGTCCTTAGGACCTGCATCATTTTATGATAATCATTTTATGATGCAGACGCAGGTGATAGAGTTCCTCAGCAGCCGCTCAGTTGAGAATCTGACAGCTTCCAGTCTTTGGTGAGACCTCTTCTCAGTCCGAGGCTCCTGAGTTGTTTATGTTGCCTTTTCGGTATTTATTTCTAGCTCTGACTACTTGGGGCCTGTCTCAGTAGTCCTTTCAGACAGTATTATTAGAGATTCCATAGACCGTATGATTAGTATTTCAGTTTTCAGTTATTCAGACATTGCTTTAAAGCTTTCTTATTTAGTTATGCAGACAGTTTAGCTTATCTTATCACTTTTACGGCCTTTTCCATCGTTATTAAGTCTTCCGCTGAGTAAGTGGCAGGCCAAGTGGTTCAGTTGGGACCAGAATTGGTTTCCGAGTGTCAGCCACGTACAGGGTGTAGGCTCGGGGCGTGACAATATTTTAGTTTGTAATTAACTAATTATAGTTTTTGCTCATTTGTAAACATAATTTGGTGGTTTTTATTAATGCAAATATTCATTATCATTCTTAATGGGTAAACCAAAAATCAGACCGTTAAGCACTTAAAATCGATAAACCAAAAATCAATAAAAATTATTTTATTGATTTCTTGTTGGTTTAGAATATTTTAAAAGCCGAAAATCGATAAACCGAATCAAATCGACCGATGCACACCCCTACTTTCCACAGTTTGAACCCCTAAAATATAAATCATACAAAAATAATTTTACTGTTGCTTCAAGACTCCTTTGAATTATTTAAAACCATTATACTTGAAATTAAATGAAACTAGTGTTGTTCTTTATTATTTACAGAAAATGATAAATCTAGAATATTAGTAGTCCTTAATTTTGAATTTATTGAATAATAAAGACGTAAGAATATTCCTTCTTTTGCATGGTACATGGAACACGCTTAAAAGAATTTAACAGGCTTAATGTAGGGATAATCTCCGTAAATTTTATTTAAATATTTGAACTATAATTTGTTCTAACTGAACATTTAAACACATGATAAAACATTTCTATTGATACTATTAGTTTAAGTTTTGGATAATCATTTGTCTGTGTTCTCAAATCATGTACATTACGTAAATAAGTTAACCCCATAAAATTAACATCTCGTTTAATTATACACGTTGTATTCTCAATTGGAATCAGTATGAGATGTTACGATTTATTGAGACAAACATATATACAGTTAAAGAAATTTGAGTGGTTAATTTATCCATCTATTAAAGTTTTGAGAAAATTCACAAAATAATTTTAAAACTTAAATTGAAAGTACAACACTTTATAATGTATTTAGATTTCCATCCATTTCAATGTTATGTAACATCGTTTGAATTTCTAGACATGGAAACCACACTCTTGATGGGTTCGTTACAGACGAGTTTTGTCACGATTCAAAAATGAGTTGATGACACTTGTCTAATTCACCAAGACAACAAGTAAGCCAAACATGCTCAATTCGATACATAATACTGGAAGCGAAAGAATTAGTGTCTAAAAGATAGGACAAACACTAGAATATCAAGTCTATAAATCATCCCAAGACTAGTGTCACATATACAAGCCTCTAAACAACAAAACTCAAAGAAATACAAGTCTCAGTGTCTAGTCCTCAAACAGAACATAACAAAGTAATGAATCCTTGAGGGTCTGCCGAAGAGACAAGCAACTATAGTTAGGAGTGAGCACCAAACAACCTACAAATCGTTCACAACCTCGATCCTGATACCAGAAGAATCTAACAAAAAGGACGAGGCTCACAACCTACAAATCATATAGTTAGGAGTGAGCACTAAACAACAGGCACTCAACAAGAATATCTAAACACAATTAAAGCATATAATGGCTAACACATATGAAAAACTGCCGAAATCGCTTGCTCCCTATTTTGGAGCCCATTATATCCTTCAGGAGTCGTCCGATGCCGCTGGGCCTAATGGGACTGTCACGCCTCGAAAGGGTACCCTAGATGTGGACGACACTCATGGACTATTTCTAACCCCCAAGAGAACTACTCGGCCTCATGACAATCGTTAAATCATTCAAATAAGGGTAAAAATTAAGATAAAATGACATTATGATGGATACTTAATTAATAGTCGAACTCAACAAATAAAGGCCATAGACCAACAAGATCAAACTCAAACATCTATGACATAAGAGCAGATTTAAGAAAAACTCATTTCAAGAAAAGAAGGACCTCAACGTCAATTGGCCATCTTCTAGTCTATGAAGTCTCTACCTCTATAGTCTATATGGTATCATGACAGACCATGACTACCACAACTCAAAAAAGAAATTAACTCAAAACATAAGGGATACAAAATTGTATCCTCCGAATGTAGGGGAGGACTTACCAATCAACTCTAAGAAGAATAGACCTTCAACGGAGCGTCTTTTGATGATCTCGAGTACATGCCATCCTTGTATCATAAAAAGATGCAGACTAAATAGACTTTAGTACATAGAATATACTAGGATGTAAAATAACTGGAACAAAAAAGCATAATCAAAGATACTCATTCAAGGGACTCAACTCATCTAATTACTCATCTCAAACATCGTCTCAACTCAAGAGACTCAACTCGAAAAGTAAGGAACTCTATCATCACACTAAGATACTGTCATGATCTATCTGGGGGTTTCTCTGATCGACAACCATCACCTATGATCCAGCGATGATACAATAAAGCAATTTTATTGCCACATCAATTCAGTACCCTACCGGGGTAAAGGACATCACATCGGTGGATCCACAATGAATAACATAAATTTTGGGATAAAAGGGAAACATTCGGTTTTACGGTTCAATTCTCTCCTACGCTGGCTACATAGTTATTGAGTTTGAGTTTTTGTTTACTCTTACTTAATTCGGTTGTCGGTAGTCCCCCTAAGACTCAACATGCTCGTAAGATATCAATCATCTGATTAACTCATCTATCTAGTCTCATTGGACATTGTCAACTCGATTTATTTCATCAACCGTCAATTCTTTTGTTAGGATTATTATCTTACGGTTAATTTCATAATATTTAAGACTCCATAGTAACATCAAGATTCATCAACACTTTCACATTACGGTCATAATCATAATCACATTGCACATTCGTATGGTCAAGGCTCTAGACTCATCTCCTAAGTTCATTCTTATAAGTTTTAGTAAATAAAATATAGGGTTTATGTTCAATTTAGGAATTCAAAATCATTTATTCAAAAAACAAGTTTATAGAAACCATCAATTTCACAGTATAAGCAAAGTAGGTTAAACATCATAGAAGTTTTAAAAAAGATATGCAATCATGGGAACATCAATGTTATCATAACTCATCCTACCATAATCATGGGACACATAGGAGAACAAATCCATGCTTTAGATTAGCCTTACATACCTAAAATGAAAGAAGATGCTTAACTTCGCAAGGAATTGGCCTCGGTCTCTTAAACCTTAACTTTTTTCTCTTCTCTTCTCAAGAATTTGAACTCAATTTTAGCATTAGAATTTTAGAATGAGTTTAGAAATCTTTTCTAGGCCAAAAACGACCTATATTGGTTGTAAATTGAGTTTAGGAGGGATGAAAAAAAATCTGAACAAGTTTAAACTTCGATCGAACAAGTTTGCGACGCGGACCTTTTGCGTACATATATCTTTTTTTCAAAAATTTTTCGATCGATTTTTCAATCCCGTAGAAAATAAAGGGACCAAAATTAAGTGCAAGTCTGTGACAATTCCACGACGCGGACATGTCACGTACTTTTCTGGAAATAAGTTTTCGCTTCAAAAAATTATCTTTTGATCCGATTGCTCTAAAATTAACCAAGACCATTTTTTCACATAATTTTTCGTGTTGATCACATTTCGAGCCTCAAATTTGCCAAAAGAATTTGGGAAGATGCTTTTTCTCATCTAGGGATATTTTGATAATTTTATCGGGTGTAATATGGACTCTTGGTGGGCTCGTTATTGACAGGTTCGTATAATGTTTTGGGAAAAATGGGGCTAGAGCTCTGGCAGCCCCAGAATTCATGGACTAGCACCCACAAAAAACTACTCAAATCTCCTGTTTCCTATTTCAGAGCCCATAAAATGCTTTAAGGAGTCGCTTGAAACTGTCAAAATCGTCTGTTTCCTATTTCGGAGCCCATAAAATTCTCCTAAGTGTCATCTGGTGTCGTCGGGCCTACTGGGAATCTTGACGGGCTCATTACAGACGGGTTCATATAATTTTTTGAGAAAAATGGTCACGAAGCCCATGCAACCCTAGAATCCGTGAGCTAAGATCCATATAAAACTGCCCAAATCACCTGTTTCCTCTTCCAGATGCCATAAAATGCTATTGATGTAGTCCGGCATCGCCGGACCTACTGAGACTCTTGAGGGACTTGTTATGAACGAGTTTGTATAATTTTTCAAAAAAAAGAAAAAGATCCCGAAGCCTTGGCACTCGAGAATCCGTGGGGGTTATATATATACACACACATGTGAACTTACTATGAATCAATAAAATGTAGTGCGTTATAATTATACTGTATTGAAGAATTAGTGAAGATATATGTGGACATGCAAAAGCTTTACTACACTATTCCTTTTCTCTTCGTAGCTTACTAGGTTGTAATCTGAACATTGTTTTTGAAAAGTTAGTGAAGGTTGAAGTTGAAATCCTACAAAATGTTGATCCTGAGTTTTTCCTCTTTTGAGCGACAAGTTTTCATTCTATACTAAACAAATAAATAAATCCAAAACTTATAATGTGAATACAAAACTTTCGCTCAAATTTGATCCAACCCGCAATTATCGTTCCCATCCAGTTAGAATCCATAATATTTGGTAATCAAATTAGAATTATCAAATATATTTAGACGTGTACTTTTCAATTTAGTTTTGGCAAGAAATTGACTTCAAATATTTTCTTTTTTTTTTTTTATCATAAGAGCTTGTTAATTTTGACTTTTGAGCATTACTAATTCAAATATTATAGTGCTTCCTATTGGCTATTGCTAAAGGTTAGTATTAAGAATTTGTACTTACACACATACGTACTATGTATTTGTTTATAGATAAGTTTTACATTTTGCAAAAAATTGAAATGACGAATATATTCTTATAAAAATGTGTTTCGTGTAGGAATCATTGTCCATTCTATTAAAATTTTATTATAATAACGTACATGCACATTGAATGTTATAGATACATAATTTATATGAGTTCTCAAGTTAAGTGACTATTTGAGAAATTAAATCGAATACTATAATATTATGGACTTGTTTATGGATACATTGTGAATTTCATACAATTTGAATTGATAAATAGATTCTAACAAATGTGCTTCCTTCAAGGGTCATTGTCCAATATATTAAACTTTATCTATATTATAACATGCAAATTAAATGTTAAACATTGTATTATATATAACTGAAAGGAATAAAAATTTACTCATATCTGATATTTACATGACGTG
Source organism: Solanum medicagineum (assembly GCA_026153255.1). Taxonomy (NCBI): domain Eukaryota; kingdom Viridiplantae; phylum Streptophyta; class Magnoliopsida; order Solanales; family Solanaceae; genus Solanum; species Solanum medicagineum. The sequence goes on from JAPFFP010000103.1 coordinate 670,495, forward strand.
TCTTGTATATATATACTTCTACCATTTAAACGTAGTTAATTAATATGTATTTTCATCTTTAATATATCATTAATCACGATTAATGAGTATGATTTGGTATATAGAATATATGGACGTGTTTATTAAAAGAAATAGAAAAATTTAGTTAAACTTGAAATGATGAATATTTGTTATTGCAATGATGAAGTTTGAAATTTTATTTAAAAATATTAAAAAGCTAAACAGTATAATTTTCAAACGAAAGAATTTCATTTAACAACGCAGCCTAAGGTGGCTCCGCCATTGCTTACAAGTGTGTTTCGTGCAAAGATCATTGTCCAAATTTGAAAAATTTAGTTATTTTAACATGCAATCGGATTGGAGATAACTATTATTTGGAATGGGATTAAGATTCATTGAATGCAAATTAAATTAAGGTTTTTTTTTTAACCATAGATATTTCAAATATCTTTTGGAAAAAATTTGGCAAAATTTGTTTGATCACACAATTTTTTTAGTTTTTGGAAACATTTTTGACAAAATAAATCCAAAATCTATAGACACAAGGAAAAAAAAATTATATGTCATAAATAAAAGAGTATTTACATGATTTATTTTGTCCTGTTAAATCACCAAAGGGAAAATGAATATACTTCTATGAAAAATGGAATAAAGAGACTACTCTATCAAAACTAGATTCTTGAATTCCATATTATCAAAGGCAAGTAATGCAAACATTTGTATGTCATAAATAAAAGAGTTGCAATGTATATATTTTAATATGAAGTGAATAAGAATCTTCTTCTTATATAATTCTTATATAGGACTGCGAATTCACTTTCGTCTTTCTACTGAACCAATCTTCTCATGTACGGTCAACATCTTTTGGAGCCCTTCTTGAACTAGCTAATATATTTCTATGGATAAATAGAATGTCTTGTGAAAATCTTTGCTAAGGATTTTCAGGTTACCTTATACGATTAATCAAAGATCGTTTCATTCATTATGTATGTGGGGACTTTTCTGCAACTCGTTATCACTATTTCGCTTTCTATAAAGCATAGTGTCAGTCTCGGTCTACTAAAAGAGGGACCAGCCTCGTCGTGGTGATTAGAGGACACCTCTGATCATTAAGAAAAAGAAATTCTGGCTTTTAATCATGTGGGTTATTGTTTAGTGTGTATATTACAAATTAATATATAATACTTAATTTAAAGCATATCTTAAACTTTTTTTTAAAAAATGAAGTTTGGTAGGGTCATCTATCCCATCACCACATTTTTCTTGTGATTGATAATCATCACATACTTGTTCCTTGTTGAAGCAATTACCACACTATAAATCCAAGTCCAAATGCCTACCAAGATTACATACTCAAACCTAATTTTTTACTATATACATTTTAGAAAATACTCATTCTTTTAACGAATGGCACAAACGACACACGTTATGCCAATTTCAATAACATGTTATAAACCAAAACTTGTAGTACCAGCAATAGTAACACCTTGTTAACAAAACATCTTTCTGAGATAGATGATCAAGGAAGTCTTCGTTTTCATATGCCGGTGTTAATGTTTTACAAATATAATTTTTCAATGAAAGAGAATGATCCTGTAAAGATCATAAAAGATGGATTGTCTAAAACATTAGTGTTTTATTATCCATTAGCTGGTAGACTTATTGAAGGACCTAATAAGAAGCTTATGGTAAATTGTAATAGTGAAGGAATTATGTTTATTGAGGCCGATGTTAATGTGGAGCTTGACAAATTAGGTGACTCTATCAAACCACCATGTCCATACTTGGAAGAGTTACTATATAATGAGTCAGGTTCAGATGTCATTACAGGTTGTCCTTTGATGTTAGTTCAGGTAAAAAATCAATTGAAGAAAATATACTATACTTAGCTAGCTCATTTATATATATATTTTTAACAAAAAATAAAATAAATCATTACATAGGGGATAAGAAAAATATTTATCATACTAACAAGACAAATGAATGTATCTCAATATATAAGGTTTTATTCCACACTAAACAAGTGCAAATGTGATAGGAACCCTTAAGGTCTAATAAGTACCTAGTTGAAAATTTGAAAACAACTTGAGGGGATAATAATGTTTTGTTTCATTTCATTTATGTATAGGTGACCCGTTTTAGATGTGGTGGATTTGTCGTTGGATTCAGAGTTAATCACATTATGATGGATGCTTATGGCTTGAAAATGTTTCTAAATGCATTAAGTGAATTAATTCAAGGAGCTTCAATACCTTCTATATTACCTGTATGGCAAAGGGATCTCCTAACTGCTAGATCACCACATTGCATTACATGCACCCACCATGAGTTTGATGAGCAAGTTGAATCAAGAATTGCATGGGAATCCATGGAAGAAAACTTGACACAACAATCATTTTTATTTGGAAATAAGGAGATGGAAGCCATTAAATATCTAGTTTCTCCAAATTGTGGAGGTACAAAGTTCGAGTTATTGGCAGCGTTTTTATGGAAATCTCGTATCATTGCTCTCGATCTGCACTCCGAAGAAATTGTTCGATTGACGTACCCTGTTAATGCACGTGGAAAATCACTAAAATTTGAACTTCCACACGGATATTATGGAAATGCACTTGTTACTCCAGCTGCAGTATCAAAAGCAGGATTGTTATGCTCAAATCCACTGACATATGCAGTTGAATTGATTAAGAAAGTTAAAGATCAAATGAATGAAGAATATATTAGATCAGTGACAGACTTAATGATTATTAAAGAGAGACCAGAATTGACAAAATCTTGGAACTTTATTGTCTCAGATAATAGATTCGCTGGATTTAATGAATTTGATTTTGGATGGGGAAAGCCTATTTTTGGAGGGGTTCCAAAAGCTATATCATTCATTAGCTTTTGTGTGCCTGTTACAAATGACAAGGGAGACAAAGGTATTTTAGTAGCTATAAGTTTGCCTCCACTGGCCTTGAAAAAATTTCAAGAGATTTTCTACAAAATGTCTCTCAAAAATAATCTTGGAGTAGTTAACATAATTTCAAAGATGTAAGTTTTTTTTCTACATTTACTTCCACCTGGTCAAATGCATGTGGTAGGAGTGTATAAATAATTATGGAGCTTGTAATATCCCACCTTTTTCCTATTAGAAAGTTCTTGTTCATCATGTATAATATTTATAAATCAAGAATTTGTTTTAATTTATCTGTTGATGTTTGAGAAGTTTTAACATTGTATTGATCTTAAACTTATTATGGTGTGATCCGAAAAAAATGCCGTATATCAATGTGTGTTAAGATTCATTCCCAATTGTAGGAAATGTATCAACTGGTTTAGGATTATAAGGGACCTCTAGCACTAACTCGAGTTCATGACTTTTCTATTGGCTAAGTTTTTCATATAAGTTAATGCAAGGGTCAACTTCAAATGACCATATTTTTGAGAGTATTAATTAATAGTTAGATGGCTGGTGATCTATCAAATTAAAGGTCTATGTGTTCAAATTCGCTGATGTATGCAGTTGGAGTGGTAAAAACACATAAGAAATTACAAAAAACTTTTGAAATATTATAATGTTATTTGTTTTAGATATCATTCAATTTTTCTCTAGCATTTTGCTAGGTTGGATGTATTTATATATGTATGAGAAATTGTATAAATATTAGTTGTGCTACAAAAGAGCTCAAGGTGCCATTGGTAAGCTCGGAGTTAGGTAGAATAGAACCCTCAACCTCAAGCAAAGACTCTTTATTATATTAAAAAAATTGATGATAAATGTTAGTTGACTTTTTCTATGTAAATTTTGACTCAACTTACATGAAGTTAAGAAAAAAATAAACAATTTCAAAATTTATAGTTTAAAATAAGTCATAGACATTTAAAAGATTATAAATTACTTTTATCAAAGATAAAATGAAAATTAATTTAAAGTTAAAATTATTCTTGAACTAGAATTGAAATTGGGACTATAAAAATAACAATAGGGGCTAACTCAAGGTCAATTGAACCAAATTAAAATTTTTAAATTAGTAAAATTGAGACTTAATAAATCAGAAATCGTCTATGAAGCTTAGTTACTTGGTTATTTGATTGGAAATCAAATATAAAAAAGAAAGAAATTTTTTTGAGAACATGTAAGCTCATTTATTTTTCATATTTATTCAATTTTTCCTTGTCATTCCTTGTTTTTGTATTTTTCAATTTTTTTGTTACATATTTTTAGCAATTTTACAGTAACAAAAATACACAAATCAAAATATAATTTTTTTTGGTAAATTAGAAAATATTATATTAATAGTTAAATGAGGATCAACCTACCACCCCCATGAGATCACATCTTTCCTTGCCAGTCACTAAGCCTTTTTAGGTGACCATATTATTAAAGTAGCAAAGTTTTATTGTAAAATTTTCTTATATATAAAAAAATAAATTATTATTTTTATTTCATGTACCAAATAATATTCATAATCTAGAAAGTAAATTCTGAGACGAAAGTAGTCTCTCTTTCTCTTTCTTTTTTTTGTCTTTCATAATGATTCATGATCATCTTTTTTAATCTTGTCCCAACAGTAATATATCTGTTTTATTTTATTTATCATATGTTAATTTTTCACGTTTCTTTATTACTTATTTTTGGATGGTTGTTACTTTTGTATTGTATTAAGTTTTTTAGGTAATTAATTTTTATTAATCATCTGTGATAATCTTTACAAAGTAATTGCCCTCCACAGTCATCAGCAAAGCTACATAACATCTAGTTGCATTTGTGTAAGGATCAATTTAATGTGGTCATGTCTTTAATTAACTTATTTTTTATTTAATGTTCGAAATCATTTATCTATCTTTTTATAATAATTTTATCTGGTACCCTACTTTTTTGATAGGTTTATTTCTTAAAGAAAAATAATACATTTAATCCAAATTAATTAAATAATTATTAATGAATGATCTAATTTTCACATCACCTTTTTTGTTTTTGAAAAAGTATAAAAAAATGCCTTCTCAACTTTCATTTATTAGTTGATTTTATCCTTCTCGTTAAAATGTAGTTGTTTTAATTCTATTTTAAAAAATAATTTCATTTTAATAAAAAAATATAATCAACTAATAAATGAAAGTTAAGAAATACTTTTGACTCTCGATTTTTTTATTGGTAAGTGTGTGTGTTTGTGTGTGTTTTCTTGATGGATAAATTAATTCCAAATGCTTACCAGGAAAAACTACTTTCATCACACATGGCACACACACTGCCAAATGCCAATTTCAATAAATTACCACAAGCCAAAGTTAATAATACCAGCAAAAGTAACACCTCTTAAGACAAAACTTCTCTCTGAAATAGATGAAGGATTGGTATGTTTCCAAATTCCTATATTAATGTTTTACAAATACAAATATTTAATGAAAGGTAAAGATTCTGCAAAAGTTATCAAAGATGGATTATCTAAAGCACTAGTGTTTTACTATCCATTAGCTGGTAGGCTTATTGAAGGACCTAATAAGAAGCTTATGGTAAATCGTAATAGTGAAGGAATCATGTTTATTGAAGCTGATGCTAATGTGGAACTTGAAAAATTAGGTGACTCTATTAAACCACCATGTTCATATTTGGATTTGCTACTTCACAATGTTCATGGTTGTGATGGAATTATTGGTTGCCCTCTTTTGTTAGTTCAGATAAATATTCTTGATCAGTGTCTTTTTATAGTGGAAATCATGTAGAATTGATTGATAGCATGCTACCTTTTTTTTTTTCAAGTTATTATTCCTATTGCTAACATCATCTATAATTATTTTTGAGGTAACTTCACGTGATTAATATATAAAAGTTAAATTCTTAAATGAGTGTACCTTTCTGCATAGGTGACTCGTTTTAGCTGTGGTGAATTTGCTATTGGATTCAAATGTAATCACACTATGATGGATGCCTACGACATGAAAATATTTTTAAATACAATAAGTGAATTAATTCAACGATCTTCAATGCCTTCTATGTTACTTGTATGACAAAGGGATCTCCAGAGTGCTCACCATGCATTACATGGACTCTGTTGGAAGAGGATTGCTATTAATATTTAGGAGGGAGGCTTTTAAACTAAGGGAATTTTGGAAGAGTAGAAAGATTTTGGAGAAGAGAAACTTTTATTACTCAAACTTGTTTTTGATTTTTG
>JAPFFP010000103.1:676749-687943 GCA_026153255.1 Solanum medicagineum
GCTAGTACCTCAATTTCATATAAATAGCAATGCAATGCATAAATTTATTCATATATATTCATGAGGACTCAAAGTAATGCAAGAAAAATCAAAGTTAGGACCATATACTCAATTCTCATGAGTGATTTCAACTCAAGTAGATGAAAGGACGCGTGGACAAACTCAGTCCAATGCTTTAGGTAGCCTTACATACCTGGAACTCGAATGAATGATCAACCCATTGACAATCCTCAAGCTTGGACTCAAAACCCTCGTTTTTCTCCCTTCTTCGATGCTCTCAAAATTTCTAAGTGTATAATGAGGGATTACACACCTAGGGTACCGATAAGGGATCTAAATTAAGTCCAAAACATCGTAGGTATTAAAAAGGATAAGAAAAGATAAGAATATCCCTCTGTTGAGGGTGTCCAAAAATTGAGATACTGAAAATTGAACTTGGGGTTTATGAAACCACTCTGTACAGGTAGTATGTTGAGTTACGAGCCGTCTAATAATTCATGGCTCAAGGTTCTGAAATTTTGGTTTCCTGAAACTTCAACCTACAAAACCAATCATACGAGTAGTAACTAGGATGACGGGCCATCTGATAACTTGTCCTTTGATATCTAGAAAAGTTGATTCTCCTGGAACTCAATCTACGAAACTCAGTCCATGGACCATGGAATGAGGTATGGCCCATAGAAGGACCCTTAAACTTAGAAAAATTCCTTAACTCACAGGGTGGCTACGAGGTCCCGTCTACAAGTGGTAGATCACTCTACGATCTGTAGATTCCCCTTTGTGGTTTCTTTTTACGATTTTTCTCAGTCATTTTCTCAGTTTCTCCTAGGCACTATAGCAAACTAGGTGGAATGAATTAGGGGGTGTTACAAACTCAAAGAGCTTCTAATGTTTCATTCTTTCCCTATTACAAAGTATGTGCTCATTATGGATGATATTTGTAAATCATGTTTAATTTGAGATATTAGTTAATTTCAAAATTATTTTTTACATTAAACATGTGGAAAATATCTATGTAGAAGTTAGGATATAGAGTAATAATCTCGTGGAATGCATTTATTTACATTTCATCCCCCTTACGAAATGAAAGAAGACATGAAGAAAGTTTAACATCTATCTATTATATACACATAAAAGAAATTTAATCATGTCTAACAAAGAAAGAAGATTTTCTTTCAAACTCTTTTATTTTAATTAACTCTGATTCGGATCCCATTGCCTCTATCGACCCGCTTGAGTTTTGATAGCTAGACAACTAATAAACATAAATGGCATTGATGAATTCATTATACTTATTTTTTACATCATCATCATCATCATCATACCCAGTAAAATCCCACAAGTGGGGTCTGGGGAGGGTATAATGTACGCAGACCTTCCCACTACCTCATATACTTATTTTTTACATTTTTAATAATTTTGAACTAAGCAAAATATACACATTAACATATAAAAATTTATGAAAGACTTAGTAAATAAAGAACAAACAATACTAAAAAAAGAATAATGACTACGAATTTTCTTATCATAAAAAAAATTATATTTTTAGCTTTTTACGAGCTTTGACTAGTGAGACATACACATAAAGATTACTTGGCTTCCTTAGATTCATAGCTCTAATAAAGGTAATTCTATAATGACCTGCAAGGGGTAACATTCACATGCAGTGCGACGAGCTCGGTCCAAAAGATATATTATTTGCTTTTGTTGGTCAGAAATTTTAAAATTAAGATCTCCAACATGAAAGTCGAAGTTCAAAACCAAACCTCTAAACTAGCTCAAAAGGTCAAATAAGAATAACTTAACAATTTTGATACAAAATTTGTGGTTAATTTAATTTTATATTTAATTTGAGGTATTAGTTAATTTCAAAATTATTTTTATATTAAAATATTTGACCATCTATATAGAAATTAAGATATAGAATAATAATCTCATAGAATGTCCTTATTTATATTTCATCTCGCTTATAAAATAAAAGAAAAAATGAAAAAAAATTGACATTTATTATATATATATACACATAAAAAAAAATCCTATATAACAGTTAATTTTTTTTTCAAACTCTTTAACTCTATCTAGATTCGACCTGAATCCCAATACTCATACCAATCTGCTTGATAGTTCAATTAAGTAATAAACATAAATCGCATTGAAGGGATACATTTTACTTATTTTTATATCTTTCAAAACTTTTTACATATTTTATCAATGAAGCTGCTGAGTGCAAATGCTGCAGTAAATTAAAAGGTGATCCTCAGTATTTTTGTGACCAAATTGCACCAAAATTTCATCTCACCTCCGCCCAAGATCCATTTGATTTCATTTTCTTCTTTTTTTTCTTGATGTTACACACAAGGGTTAAAGGCAGGGGTAGGCCTACATGGTTGTCATCGGGGTCACTCAAATTCCCTTGATAAATAATTAGCAGCGGTGGATCAACATAGTTATTATTAGGGTCATTCAAACTCTTCGATAAATAATTACATTGTATATTAGAAAAAAATTATATGTGTATATGTATATGCACACACTAGACAGTGCAATTTAGTACATTGTATATTAGAATAAATGTTTTTTATGTGTGTATGTATATACACACACTAGACAGTGCAATTTAGGTTGCGAATATTGACTCCAGTTTACGGATTCATATTATCCTAGTATATTTTTTAGATGAAATTTTGTTTGCTTTTGCGAGTTGCTATTGCATCTATTGAAAGAGGTTTTTTTGGTATTAAAAATGAGCCACAAAGCGATTGCATAGTTTCTTTAATGAAAAAAGATATGGGTAATGATGTTTCAACTGATGATCTCATCGAGTGGTACTATAAACATGTTTGAAAAGTAACTGTTAAAAATAATAGAAATCATATGTCATGCAGAAGCTAGTATAATAACCCTAAGTGAAAAAATATATCCTAGATGCGCCATCGGTAAAAAGATCATTTTCGTTTATTCAGTGTTGAGTTGAACCAAATTTTGCAACAACTATGACAATGTTGTTCACAAAGAAAGAATGGAAAACGTTTCATAAAGACATTTGGAGATGGGCTAATGTTTTATATCCGTGTATTTCCTCATTAATAAAATACTAAATATTTACGATATATTCATTTCTTGACCACTATATATAAATCTAATATAACTCTAAAGTCTAACCAAGTTGTGGTTCATAAAGAGATAAGGGAAACGTTTCATAAAAGACATCCAAAGTGGGGCAAATGAAAATTAATGATATGTTTTATATAGCCACACACGTATATTCCCTCATAAAAAAAGAGAGAATTGTCCAACGAACACATTTTTTAGGTCAAGGGAATGGACCCCTGGCCTCGGATGTCCATATAAAGAACACGACGAGCATAAATACCCTCTTTAACTTCTATTCTAATGGACTAAATATCTTTTATAAGGAATCGGAGGAATATGCGACGATTTTTTCCTGAAAATCCCCAATGCCTTTCTGGATATTCCTCAATGTCCCGGCTATTCACGGAACGTGAGAAGCAGATGATTAATCATCTGTTTAATTTGATTTAGTTTAATTTTTAACTTTTTCGATACCTATGTCTACCATAGTTCATAAAGAGATATGGAAAAACATTTTATAAAGACATCCAAAGTGGGGCAAATGAAAATTAATGATGTGTTTTTTATAGCCATACACGTATGTTCCCTCATCAAAAAAGAGAGAATTGTCCAACGACCACATTTTTATAATGGATATTTATGATACATATTCGTTTCTTCTTGACCACTATATATAAATCCTAAAATGCTAACCAAAGTCTACATGTACTTTTTACTTACTACCACACATAATATAGCATGGCACGCATAGCTACTATGCATATTTCCATAACACATCACACATAAATATTTATTTTCTACAAAAAAAAGTGAAAAATAATCATTAAAAAAGGATTTTTAAAAGGCAATAAAAAATATAAACAAAAAAAAGTTTTTTAATAGCACAATGACCCAAAAAAATGAAAGATTAGAAAGAAAAGAAAAAAAAGGCAAAATAGCATATCTAGTCAACATCTGGTTTGTTTGTTGAATGATTTAATTGTTAATTGATATGTATATGTAATTTTTTCAAATTTTTTTAATAAAAATTTGATTCTCTAGTGCACCAAAGTTTCGAGACCCCTACACTTAACAGTAAATCAAAGAATAGATTTCTTTAAAAAAAAACACCAACATTAATTTAAAAACTCAAAAATCAAATTAATTTGATTCAGTTTAATTCTTAAATTTTTCAATATCTATTTCACCCGTATTTCATAAAGAGATAAGGGAAAATGTTTAATAAAAGAGATCCAAAGTGGGGCAAATGAAAATTAATAATATGCTTTTTAAAAAGAGAGAATTCTCCAACAACCACATTAATGGATAGTTATGATACATAATGTTTCTTCTTGACCACTATATATAAATCCCAAAATGCTAACCAAGTTTACATATACTTTTTACTTACTACCACACATAATATAGCATGGCACGCACAGCTACTATGCAAATTTCCATAACACATCACAAGCCAAAATTAATAGTTCCACTAATAGGAACACCCCATGACACAAAACATCTTTCTGACATAGATGATCAAGGGAGTCTACGTCTTCTGGCTCCAATATTAATGTTTTACAAATATAATTCTTTAATGAAGGACAAAGATCCTGCAGAAGTTATCAAAGATGGATTATCTAAAGCACTAGTATTTTACTATCCATTAGCTGGTAGGCTTATTGAAGGGCCTAATAGGAAGCTTATGGTAAATTGTAATAGTGAAGGGATCTTGTTTGTTGAAGCTGACGCTAGTGTGGAGCTTGAAAAATTAGGTGATTCTATTAAACCACCATGTCCATACTTGGATTTGCTAATTTACAATGTTCCTGGTTCTGAGGGAATTATTGGTTGTCCTCTTTTATTAGTTCAGGTAAATAATTTTCTACATAAATTAAATCTATTTTATGTAACTATTACATGAAATTTATAAAAATTTATATCTACGTATAGGTGACTCTTTTCAGGTGTGGTGGATTTGCTATTGGATTCAGATTTAATCACACTATGATGGATGCATATGGCATTAAAATGTTTCTAAACGCATTAAGTGAATTAATTCAAGGAGCTTCTAGACCTTGTATTCTACCTGTATGGCAAAGGGATCTTCTAGGTGCTAGATCATCACCATGCATTACATGTACTCACTATGAGTTTGATGAGCAAATTGAATCAAGAATTGCATGGGAATCTATGAAAGATAAGTCGATACAAAAATCATTTTTCTTTGGAAATAAGGAGATGGAAGCTATTAAAAATCTAGTTTCTTCAAATTGTCGAGGTACAAAATTTGAGTTTCTAATGGCGTTTTTATGGAGATGTCGTACCATTGCTCTTAGTTTGCACCCGGAAGAAATTGTTCATTTGACGTATATTATTAACATACGTGGAGAGTTAATAAAATTTGAATTGCCATCTGGATATTATGGAAATGCGTTTATTTGGCCAGCTATAGTATCAAAAGCAGGATTGTTGTGTTCAAATCCACTGACTTATGCAGTTGGATTGGTTAAGAAAATTAAAGAGCAAGCAAATGAGGAGTACATTAAATCAATGGCAGATCTAATGGTGATCAAAGGGAGACCAGAATTAACAAAATCTTGGAATTTTATTGTCTCGGATAATAGATCTGCTGGATTTGATGAATTTGATTTTGGATGGGGAAAACCCATTTTTGGAGGGGTCCCTAGAGCTATATCTTTAATTAGTTTTTTGGTGCCTGATGAAAATGACAAAGGAGAAAAAGGTATTTTGATAGCTATAAGTTTGCCTCCTCCTGCCATGAAGAAATTTCAAGATGTATACAACATGACTTTCAGAAATGTTGAACAAGTTAACATAATTTCAAAGATGTAAGGCTTTTTTGCCTTTGCACCTCATCAATGTTGTTTTGGGAGTTATTAAATCAAAATTATGAGCTTGTATCATATATTAGAATGTACTTATCCGTCTTGTATGTTATTATTTATATATTGAAGTATTTGTTTCAATTTATGTGACGATGTTGAAAAAAATAAATTGCTTCTTTACTTCTTTTTTATGTGACAGTGCTGAAAAAAATTATTAATCGTACTTCACGCATCAAATACTCACTCAGTCTCATCACACAGACAAATGTGATGCATCATTAAGTATAAATGTAGAAAGATGATATACTTCTCATGCTCAGTCAATACTCAAGTTACTCAATTCAGAAAATCAACTCGCGATCTCAATTCAATCAATATGCAAAACTCTATAGGCTAATGCAAAGTTAGAGTTCATATTCTCAAATATACGGCTAGTACCTCAATTTCATATAAATAGCACTGTAATGCATAAATTTATTCATATACATTCATGAGGACTCAAAGTAAATGTAAGAAAACTCAAAGTTAGGACCATATACTCAATTCTCATGAGTGATTTCGACTCAAGTGGATGAAAGGGCACGTGGAAGAACTCAGTACAACGCTTTAGGTAGCCTTACTTACCTGAAAGTCGAAAGAATGATCAACCCTTTGATGATCCTCAAGCTTGGACTCAAAATCCTCGCTTTTCTCCCTTCTTTGATGCTCTCAAAATTTCTAAGTGTATAATGAGGGATAATACACCTAGGTTACCGATAAGGGATCTAAATTATGTCCAAAACGTTGTAAGTTTTAATTAAAAGGATAAGAAAACACAAGAATACCCCTCTGGTGAGGGTCTCCAAAATTTGAGCTACGGAAAATTGAACTTGGGGTTTATGAAACCACTCTTTACGGATTGTATGTTGAATTATGAGTCGTCTAATAATTCATGGTTCAAGGTTCAGAAATTTTGGTTACCTGAAACTTCAACCTACAAAACCAACTAGATGGGTCGTAACTAGGATGATGGGTCGTCTAATAACTCGTCCTTTGATATCTATAAAAGTTGATTCTCCTGGAACTCAATCTACGAAACTCAGTCCACGAACCATGGAATGATGTATGGCCCGTAGAAGGACCCTTAGACTTAGAAAAATTCCTTAAGTCATAGGGTGGCTACGAGGTCCTGTCTACAAGTTGTAGATTACTCTATGGTCTGTAGATTCCCTTTGTGGTTTCTTATTGTGATTTTTCTCAGTCATTTTCTCAGCTTCTCCTGGGCACTACAACAAACTAGGTGGAATGAATTAGGGGGGTGTTACAAACTCAAAGAGCTTCTAATGTTTCATTTTTCCTATTACAAAGTATGTGCTCATTATGTATGATATTTGTAAATCATGTTTAATTTGAGGTATTAGTTAATTTCAAAATTATTTTTTATATTAAACATGTGGAGTATCTATGTAGAAGTTAGTATATAGAGTAATAATCCCATGGAATGCCTTTATTTACATTTCATCCCCCTTACGAAATGAAAGAAGACATGAAAAAGTTTAACATCGATCTATTATATACATATAGAAGAAATTTAATCATGTCTAACAAAGAAAGAAGATTTTCTTTCAAACTCCTTGATTTTACTTAACTCTGACTCGGATCCCAATGCCTCTACCAACCCACTTGAAATTTGATAGCTAGACAACTAATAAACATGAATGGCATTGATGAAATTCATTATACTTGTTTTTTACATTTTTAAAAATTTTGAACTAAGCAAAATATACACATTAACATATAAAAATTTATTAAACACTTAATAAATAAAGAATAATGACTACGAATTTTCTTAGGATAAAAAAATATTATTTTTATTCTACATACCAGATAATATTTTTAGCTTTTTACGAGCTTTGACCAGTGACACATACACATAAAGATTACTTGGCTTCCTTAGATTCATAGCTCTAATAATTACCATAATGACCTGCAAGGGGTAACAACTCCCGTGCAATGCGACGAGCACAATGCAAAAGATACATTATTTGCTTTAATTTCCAACATAAAAGTCGAAGTCCAAAACCAAACCACTAAACCACCCAAGGGTCAAATAAAAATAACTTAATAATTTTGAAACAAAATTTGCGATTAATTTAATTTTATATTTAATTTGAGGTATTAGTTAATTTCAAAATTATTTTTCATATTAAAATATTGGAGCATCTATATAGAAGTTAAGATATAGAATAATAATCTCATAGAATGTCCTTATTTATATCATCTCACTTAGAAAATAAAAGAAGAAATGAAAAAATTTGATATCTATCATATATATACACATAAAGGAAAAAAATTAATCGTATATAATAGTCAATTTTTTTTCAAACTCTTTAACTCTATCTAGATTCGACCCGAATTCCAATACCCTTACCAATCCGCTTGATTGCTCAATTAAGTAATAACATAAATCTCATTTAGGGGATACATTTTACTTATTTTTATATCTTTCAAAACTTTTTACATATTTCATCAATGATGCTGTTGAGTACACATGTTGCAGTAAATTAAAAGGTGATCCTCATTATTTTTTGTGACCAATTATTGCACCAAAACAACTTTCTGACATAGATGATCAAGGGAGTCTACTTCTTTAATGAAGGACAAAGATCCTACAAAAGTTATCAAAGATGGATTATCTAAAGCACTAGTGTTTTACTATTCATTAGCTGGTAGGCTTATTGAAGGGCCTAATAGGAAGCTTATGGTAAATTGTAATAGTGAAGAGATCTTGTTTGTTGAAGCTGATGCTAATGTGGAGCTTGAAAAATTAGGTGATTCTATTAAACCACCATTTCCATACTTGGATTTGCTAATTCACAATGTTCCTGGTTCTGAGGGAATTATTGGTTGTCCTATTTTGTTAGTTCAGGTAAATAATATTCTACATAAATTAAATTTCTTTTATGTAAATATTACACGAGATTTATAAAAGCTCAACTCTACGTATAGGTGACTCGTTTTAGGTGTGGTGGATTCGCTGTTAGATTCAGATTTAATCACGCTATGATGGATGGATATGGCTTGAAAATGTTTCTAAATGCATTAAGTGAATTAATTCAAGGAGCTTCTAGACCTTCTATACTACCAGTATGGCAAAGGGATCTCCTAGGTGCTAGATCATCACCATGCATTACATGTACTCACTATGAGTTTGATGAGCAAATTGAATCAAGAATTGCATGGGAATCTATGGAAGATAAGTTGATACAAAAATCATTTTTCTTTGGAAATAAGGAGATGGAAGCTATTAAAAATCTAGTTTCTTAAAATTGTGAAGGTACAAAATTCGAGTTGCTAATAGCGTTTTTATGGAGATGTCGTACCATTGCTCTTAGTTTGCACCCGAAAGAAATTTTTCGTTTGACCTATGTTATTAACATACATGGAAAGTTAATAAAATTTGAATTGCCATCTGGATATTATGGAAATGCGTTTGTTTGTCCAGCTACAGTATCAAAAGCAGGATTATTGTGTTCAAATCCACTGACCTATGCAGTTGGATTGGTTAAGAAAGTTAAAGAGCAAGCAAATGAGGAGTACATTAAATCAATGGCAGATCTAATGGTGATCAAAGGGAGACCAGAATTAACAAAATCTTGGAATTTTATTGTCTCGGATAATAGATCTGCTGGATTTGATGAATTTGATTTTGGATGGGGAAAACCCATTTTTGGAGGGGTCCCTAGAGCTATATCTTTAATTAGTTTTTTGGTGCCTGATGAAAATGACAAAGGAGAAAAAGGTATTTTGATAGCTATAAGTTTGCCTCCTCCTGCCATGAAGAAATTTCAAGATGTATACAATATGACTTTCAGAAATATTGAACAAGTTAACATCATTTCAAAGATGTAAGGCTTTTCTACCTATGCACCTCATCAATGCTGTTTTGGAAGTTATTAAATCAGAATTATGAGCTTGTATCATATATTAGAATGTACTTATCCATCTTGTATGTTATTATTTATAAATTGAAGTATTTGTTTCAATTGATGTGACGGTGTTAAAAAAATAAACTATTTCTTTGTTTCTCTTAAACTTGCAGATAGAAATAGCAGAAAGGATGACTTAGTGAGGAGTGAATATAATTATACTTGCCATAGTATGTAATTTATATATAAATCAGCTGAATTTACATCTATATTTTACATAAATTGACACATATTTGTATAGCAGAGAGGAGAAAAGTCTTGAACTAAATATTCTATGATGACTTAAGATTCCATATTGTTGATTTCTCCTGAAAATAGAAATAGGAATGCATTTTTAAAAGTTAGTGAGAGTTGCATGGATCTACTAAAGCCCAGAAAGCTCAAACATTGTGTATATGAATGTATACTGATAGAAGAATCATACGAGCTTAATTGATTGGTCAGCTGAACTTTCACTTTGTTCGTGAGAGTTCTCCCCTATTTCCTCTTCCACTACCCCCATTTGGAAAAAAAATAACTAAAAAGCATTTAAGCCTGCACCGAGGCATCTAACCGAGAGTTTTACCTGCTTTCTGATCACTGTGAATGAAACAGTTTGATTTTACTAAGAAATGATAGTGAAGATATACTGCATTACTTATTTCAGGATCACAAATCAAACGGGCATGTACTCCTCAAAAATGCCGATGGGTGTGTGTTAAATCCTCCATGGTGTATTTTTCAAGGATCCGATACAGGTGGAACAACATGTTTGGAGAAGAAGTGAAATGATTGAATGGATATTAGAGAACCATACCATGCATGCATTTGATGAAGTAGTCCAGTTCTGGGAAAGATACTGCACTCTGAACCAAAGGCGATGATTGTTGAAATGCGAAAAAAGAGAAATGGTGACGATCAGGATCATTTCTAGGCTTTGCAGCCTCAACTAGCCTCATCAATTCTTCTCTATCATAACATGGAAATGCATTCTGACCAGCAACATTAATCTCCTTATCCCATGCTGAATTCAGGATCTGCAGAACCAGATAAGTATTTTAAGACGCAAGAAAGAAAACTGCCCTCGGAATGATATAACCCAAGGGGTGTATGGAGAGTGTGAATGTGGAGGAAGAGATGAGTTTCATCTCCAAATCAAACTTCTTTTTACTGCCTCAGTAAGAGAGCTCTCAAAGGGAT
The DNA here is from genome assembly GCA_026153255.1 of Solanum medicagineum. Taxonomy (NCBI): domain Eukaryota; kingdom Viridiplantae; phylum Streptophyta; class Magnoliopsida; order Solanales; family Solanaceae; genus Solanum; species Solanum medicagineum. The sequence goes on from JAPFFP010000103.1 coordinate 687,818, forward strand.
GTTAAGATGCCAATAACCTGCCAACTCAAGCCTTCTGGATCTGACAACCCGTCATCAGTTTCTGAAACCTGAAGCCCTGTGCTTACAAACTTTATTGTTACAGAATGCTTTTTGAGAACATCAAAA
>JAPFFP010000103.1:697832-711737 GCA_026153255.1 Solanum medicagineum
ATAAAGGGCTTCACTTGTACAATGTAAGACATCACTTAGAAATATATCTTTCTCTATTTTCTTTCTATGTTTTAACAAGCACAAAGAATCTCATTAACCTCAGGGTTGAGGAGGAAAATGAGAGTCATTCACCGGAATTCCAGAAGAAGTGTAGTGAGAGCTCTCACGACTCACACGACCAAGACACACAGACTAAAAATCTTCTTTGCAATGTTGACAAGCTTAAGTATAATTTTCAAAATTGCAAAGATAAACAGCTTCGAAAGAAGGGTCAAATTATAATGAATTTTGGGAACTCTAGGAAAAAATTCACACAAAGCTATATGGCTTTACGAAACTTAAAAGAAAGCCAAAGGAAAGTATATCAATTATAGTTAATACTATTGCATAAGTTGGTCAGATTTACAACAACAAAAAACGAGTGTAATCCCACAACTCACAAGTGGGATTTGGAAAGGATAATGTGTGTGCAGTCCTTACCCTACCTTGTGTAGGTAGAGAGAGGATGTTTCTGATGGTCCCTTGGCTTAAGTAAAGCATAAAAAATTCAGTATGAAAAGGAAATACAGCAGTCGAAGTCATGTTGAAAAAAGTGAAAAAAAATAACAGTAGCACCAACATATAACATGATAATGGGAACAAAGGCAACATATAATAATAGAATTGAGGACTAAGATATAAGGAGAACAAAAATAATAATAATATTGATAAGGGAAATAGGTCAACTCTAAGTACCATCTTCTACCCTAATCTTAGATATTCATATCCTAGCTACATATCCAATTGTAGGCTACAACTGGTCATATACTCAGTAAGTTGTCGGTGTGACATATCGTATCTAACTAGCTCTCCCTAATATTTTTTCAGCCTACATCTACCTCTCCCATACCCTCCATAACCATAGACAACATCTCACATCTTTTCACTGGCACATCTATTCTTTTGCTCTTAACATGCTCGAACCATTTCAATTTCGCTTCCCTCATCTTGTCCACCACAAAGGTCAATTCCTCCTTGTCCTGAATATATTCTTCCCTAATAATCTCTCCTTGTATGCCCACATATCCATCTCAACATACTTATTTTTGTTACTTTTATCTTCTAGACATGCAAGTTCTTGACAAGTCAACACTCGACATCTCATACAACATCATTGATCTAAAACCATTTTATAAAACATAATTTTGTGTCTTGATGACACATTCGTATCACACAAGACATAAGATGGCGCATGCAAGCTTCCATTTCATCTGTCACACTCCAATATGATATTAAACATCATCATCAACCTCTCCATTTCCTTGGATTATTGACCCAAGATACTTGAAATTTCCTCTCTTGGAGATGATTTGTGTATCAATCCTCACTTCCACAGCTACCTCATGAGTTACGTCACTAAACTTGCACTTCAATTACTTTGTCTTAGTCTTACCCAACCTAAACCTATTAGACTCCAAGGTTTGTTTCCAAACGCCAACAAATCGTCAGCACAAAAGACATATTAACCTATAATGTTTTTTTATAAAGGTTGTGTCCAACTATTTGGCGCGCACCTCGACTATTTCACCAAATACCTATTATCTCCCACCATATAAGTTTGCCAAACTCTTCCACCAAGGCTGAGGCGAATGGCAAGAAATCACCTAATATTCTTGCCTCTGCAAAGGTTTGCACCTTTAGTATCCCATGGTTTTACACACTTTTTTGATAGCTAAGCTACACTTTTGGGGTCAAAGGAGTTCTACATCCCATTGAAAAAGGTAAAAGGGGTACAATTTGATGGATTAAGTGCAATTCACTCTATCCTTCATTATCTCAAGTTAGTTTTAGCAAGTGCATTGAACATTCTATAAAATGAAAACAACTACACAGACACTAAAATTATTAAAGGTAAAGACACAAACTTTGGCCAAAAAAAAAATCAAGTAAAAAATTCATTCAGTTGTAAATGCAAAAGTTGACACATAAATTCGATCACAGGGAATAATGCTCACCACATTTGAAGCATTATTCGCAAGAGGAGGAGATTGTCTAAAGGTGGTACCATCGGGCTCAACGGTCCAACCAGCTTGGCGAGCAAGAGCAGCAAGGACATCATTCATATCAGCACGAACAGGAAGTGGGAAATTCCCGTACTGACGGAGTCCAGCAAGTATTCGGCTCGTAATTGCTCGCCGGTGACGTTCCCAGAGCTTCGATCGTTCCTTCTCTCTCTCTTTCCTGCTCTTATTTGTAGTTCCGGCAGCAACAGCAACAGCGTTTCCAGCGGCAAAGCCATGGGGACGGCGAGGTTGGGGATGTGATTGGGGCTGAAGAGGTGGATTCGGGCTTGGATCATCATTAGGGTTGGGAAATTGGGGATCCAGATCTTGGGTATTCAAAATGTGGTGATAGAGATGGGGATTGCTCATTGTTTCAATGTCTTCATTAATTTGCTTTCTACTAATATCTTATAGCTTGCATTTTCAAGTTAAATTGAGGGTCACAAATATGAAAATAATCCGAAAATCAAATCAAATCGAATTAAAGAAATAAGATTCCATTACTTTCAGATGGTAGTATGCAAATAATCTTAATAGAAATCTAGGACAGATTTAATTTTTTTTAAAGAATGGAAAATATTTTTTCTACTTAAGATTTTCCGATTATTTTCTAATTTGTGACCCTCAATTTAACTTGAAAATGCAAGCTATAAGATATTAGTAGAAAGCAAATTAATGAAGACATTGAAACATTGAGCAATCCCCATACCCCTCACCACATTTCGAATACCCAAGATCTGGATCCCCAATTTCCAAACCCAAATGATGATCCAAGCCCGAATCAACCTCTTCAGACCCAATCACATCCCCAACCTCGTCGTCCCCGTGGCTTCGCTGCTGGAAACGCTGTTGTTGCCGCTGCCAGAACTACAAATAAGAGCAGGAAAGAGAAAGAGAACGAACGAGTGAAGCTCTGGAAACGTCACCGGCGAGCAATTACGAGCCGAATGCTTGCTGGACTCCGTCAGTACGGGAATTTCCCACTTCCTGTTCGTGCTGATATGAATGATGTCCTTGCTGCTCTTGCTCGCCAAGCTGGTTGGACCGTTGAGCCCGATGGTACCACCTTTAGACAATCTCCTCCTCCTGCGAATAATGCTTCAAATGTGGTGAGCATTATTCCTGTGATCGAATTTATGTGTCAACTTTTACATTTACAACCGAATGGATTTTTTACTTGATTTTTTTTTTTGGCCAAAGTTTGTGTCTTTACCTTTGATAATTTTAGTGTCTGTGTAGTTGTTTTCATTTTATAGAATGTTCAATGCACTTTCTGAAACTTATTTGAGAGACAGAAAAAGTAATAGAAAATAATCGGAAAATCAAATCGAATCAAATTAAAGAAATAAGATTTCATTAATTTCAGATGGTAGTATGCAAATAATCTTAATAGAAATCCAGGACAGATTTAATTTTCTTTTTAAGAATGGAAAATATTTTTTCTACCTAAGGTTAGAATACTTAACGGCGTTAGCTATAGTACTATATGGATTGATACGCACAATGTCTAGCATCCATGGTTTACACCTAGGAATACTTTTATCTTCTCATACTACATCGTTCGTCTAAAATCATTTTATAAAACATACTTTTTTGTCTTGATGACACATTCGTATATCACACAAGACATCGCATGACGCATGCAAGTTTCCATTTCATCTATCGCACTCCAATACGATATTTAACATCATCATCAACCTCTCCATTTCCTTGGATTATTGATCCAAGATACTTGAAATTTCCTCTCTTGGGGATGACTTGTGTATCAATCCTCACTTCCACATCTACCTAATGAGTTACGTCACTAGACTTGCATTTCCATTGCTTTGTCTTGGTCTTACACAACCTAAACCAATTAGACTCCAAGGTCTGTTTCCAAACATCGACCATTCATCAGCACAGAAGACACTAATCTATAATGTGTTTTATAAGGGTGGTGTCCAACTATTTTGCACGCACCTCGACTATTCCACCAAATACGTATTATCTCCCACCACATAAGTTTCCATAACTTTCTCCACCGAGATTGAGACAAATGCAAAAAAATCACCTAATACCTTGCCTCTGCAAAGGTTTGAACCCCCAGTATCCCATAGCTTTACCCACTTTGTTGACAGCTAAGCTACACTTCTGGGTCAAAGGAGTTCTAGACCCCATTGAAAAAGGTAAAAGGGGTACAGTTTGATGGATTAAGTGCAATTCACTCTATCCTTCATTATCTCATACTTCTTCTCTCAAATTAGTTGCAGAAAGTGTATTGCATATTCTATAAAAATGAAAAGAACAACACACACACTAAAATTATCAAAGGTAAACTGCAAACTCAAACTTTGGCCAAAAAAACATCAAGTAAAAAACCCATTCAGTTGTAAATGCGAAAACTGACACATAAATTCGATCCGAGGGAACAATGCTCACCACATTTGAAGCATTACTCGCAGAAAGAGGAGATTGTCTAAAGGTGGTACCGTACCATCAGGCTCAACGGTCCAACCGGCTTGGCGAGCAAGAGCAGCAAGGACATCATTCATATCAGCACGAACGGGAAGTGGAAAATTCCCGTACTAACGGAGTCCAGCAAGCATTCGACTCGTAATTGCTCGCCGGTGATGTTCCCGGAGCTTCGTTCGTTCCTTCTCCTTCTCTCTCTCTTTCCTGCTCTTATTTGTATTTCCGGTACCGGCACCGGCAGCGTTTGTGGCGGCGAAACCACGGGGACGGCGAGGTTGGGATGTGATTGGGGCTGAAGAGGTTGATTCGGGTTGGGAAATTGGGGATTGCTCATCACCGGCTCATTTACTATAGAATGTTGGATTTATGCGATGATTGGTTATTGAAGATATCTAGAAAGCCCTTAATTTGGATTTTCAATTTCAAAGGGAGACATAAATAGATTTGATTGTGGTTTAAGAGTGTATGTATGTACAAAATTGTAGGATACATATATTTGTATAAAAATTACATTAATGTCATATGAAAAAAAAATTCCCCATATTATGAATGGATCGAGTATATTATGATGAATTATTTAAAAAAAAATAAATAATTTGCAAGTTAGTTATTATCAATAGTTCCTATAAAGGATAAGACTAATGACGTATATAGTACTTAAATTCTCAATGTAGATACTACATAGTTGGCTCTTGTCCTTCAGAGATTACGAGTGTAATAAGAGCATTTGTCGGCAAAGAGTCAACAATCCATTGGTTTTCTACTGCTTGATTACTTGAAAGATAATTTGTCTTTGCCTCTAAATGGTTGTGAGACGGTGACGTGCAAACATTTGCAGTATGACCCCCTCTATTATAGCTAACAGCAAACCGAATTATTGGTGGAACGCCCTTTTGCAGAGCATTTGTACGATTATTAGAGCGTCATTGTAAGCTATTGTTGGATTGACGAGCAGTGCGATTGTTGGAATTGGTGGATCTATTGTGAGTGGCCATTGCAGCAAATATTCCAGTTGGTTCTTTCTTCAATTCCTCATCTTTGAGGAAGAGTTAGTAATCAATCAGTTTTGCATATAACTCATCATATGAGATGATGGAATCTCTTGCTCGAATTGCAGCGAAAATCTCACGAAAATCTAATCCAAGACCCCGTAGTATTTTCACTATCAACTCATCGTTGGTGATTGTAGCACCGGCAGTAGCAAGCTCATTATAGATAGAGTGCACTTGATGGAGATAATCAGTAACTGGACGGAAGTCCTTTGATAGTCAAGCGAGCTGGTCACGAAGGCTAAATATTCGTGTTTGGGACTTGTTGGCATAAGCCAGGTGCAGAGAGTCCCAAGCAAGTTTAGCAGTAGAGGCAGTAGCCACGGTTGAAGCAATCGTTCGATCGACAGAAGCCATGATGGCATTTTGGATCAATTGATCCTGGCGGAACCAAGAGCGGTATGTTGGATTCACCACTTCTCGATTATTTTGAGTGATAGTGACGGAGGGGCAGGAGAAGAGCTGTTAAGATGACTGAACAGATTGTGCCCACACATAAGCATGGAGACCTGGGCTTTCCAGGTGTGAAAATTATAGCTGCCAACAAGCTTAATAGATAGTTGAGACATTAAATTGAACAACAATGTTAGAGTTGCTGCCAGTGGAGTCTGCATTCCATACATTCCCAGACATGTTAACAGTGAATCTGCTAAGTAGAGGATCGAGAAAAAAAAAACAAACTCAGAGAGTTACGACTTGGGTTCGGATACCATTTAAGTATTTGAGCAAGATGAAGCAAAAGATACTTTCATTAATGTTAATGATGGACTAATATATACACACAGAAAGAACAGGGTCTGATAAACTTCTCCTACGCTGGAACTAAGAGAAGTAAAGTAATAGAACTCCTAAAATAGTGGAACTAAATAACAATTTGTACAGTAAAATAAAATAGTAAAAACAGTAATTAACAGGGTTCTAATAAAAGGATCATCCTAAGATGATCATTTCATGGCTATTGAGAACGAATGAAATTATTTTGTAACATAATTTAAATCATCTGAATAACCCGACTCGTAGACAACGCCTCGTGGTGCGACAGGTCCGGGTACAATGGGGCTCTCACCCTCTCTGGCGCCCCCTTCCAGGGGCCTTGGCTCGGTCCGCTGAGGACGCTTCTCCAGACTACAATTCGGACGACGGAGCCGCCCGATTCTAAGGTTGGGTTGTTTCTGGTTCGCTCACCATTACTAGGGGAATCCTTGTAAGTTTCTTTTCCTCCACTTATTGATATGCTTAAAGTCAGCGGGTAATCCCGCCTGACCTGGGGTCACGATCGGAGCACGCGAGCGTTGGAAGGGTTGGGGAGCACACACGTGCGACGGGCTGTAGCCACAGCACCAAGAGAGTTGAGTTACAACCACCACTTGTCGCGACGTCCGCTTTTCTTATTTTGAAAAAAAGTACTTTTTTTTTTTGCTAAATTCTAAAAACCACTTATTATGAATTCAAAGAAATAGTAAATAATGAATGGTCAATAAGTGAATGCATATATATAGTTAAGTTATATTTGGAATTTACGTGTTTTTTTGTATGGACAAATTGATATAATCCGTGTTTCTCTGTTTCACCCACGTTGTGAATATAAAAAATGCCTATAAAATGTTGAAGAAAAAACACAATAAAATTAATTTGTTTCCATCACATTAATTATTTTTTCTTTAATTGTTTGTAGCAGAATCATGGAAATTACAAAAATATTGCAAGGATTATGCCTAATTATTTTTTGTGTTATGCTAAATAGTAATGCTATTATTGGAGAAAATGAAAATGAGATGGTTGATTTAACTATTCTTGAAAGTGCAGTGTCAAAAGGAGCTGGTAAAAATCTTTTCCCTTTTTATTATGTATATTTTAATTATGTGGCTAATTAAGAGGTTAACTTTCATATAGTAACTCTTTTTTTTTTTGTTGGTCAAGAGAGAAATATATTAATAATTAATATGCATCATTACAATGGAGTGACAAAGTTAAGCCGGTTCAGGGGAGGGAATATGTCTACCAAACCATTACATATAACTACTTTCCTTTTAGGCCTAACAAAAAAAGGTTTCGTCTTTGTTCGATTCTAATTTCCCTGAGACAAACACAGATAGAACTTTCTTACACAAAAAGGAGTTTTTTTCATTAGCTTCATTCCCTTCTTTGCTAGAACATCTGTCACTCGATTCGCCACTCTGTAGCTATGTCATATGAAATGGCTCCTCATCTGTCTGAGCAGATCCCCACAATCATAAATCACATTAGTACAATCGAAAATCATATTAGTACTAAAATAATTTATAAAACATGAGTTGATTGATGAGCTCTATATGTATATTTGATTAATTATTTGGCTAATTGTGATGTTAACTTTCATATTGTACAAAAATAATTTATAAGACATGACTTAATTGATGGGCTCTCTTTAATTATTTTCATAATGATTCTATATGTCATTACAAATATCAAATCAATAGATGATTGAACAAATTGAAATGAGTTAAGTTAATAAAATAAGGCATCATTCAATTTTGTCGATTTAATAGGATTGAGATACGTTGGACTATCAATATGAATGAATCTATATAAATTAGTTTAAGTTTTAGATGAGCTTAACCTAAATAAGACAAGCAAACAAAGCTAATGAATTAGCGAGTTATTGACTCGCTAAGACTTCAACGAATTCGACGAATTACATATTTATAAATTAATTTTACAACTCTCATTTCCATTTTTATATGTTTCTAGTTTGCTTGGATGGGACTCCTCCAGCGTACTATTTTGACAAGGGACAGGGAGAAGGTGCTAATAATTGGATTATCTACTTTAGGGTGAGCACCATGAGTTTTTTTAAACAAAATTTAATTTACGTGATATTTTCTAAAATTTAAAAATTAAATAATTCTTTGTTTGACATAATCTCTTTACATATTTTAAAATTATTAATTATTACGATTTAATTCTAACTTTTATTTTTGAATCTAGGGAGGGGAATGGTGTTATAACGTGACAGATTGTATTGATCGTACAAAAACGGAAAAAGGATCTTCAAAACTTGCTCCAAAACAAAGATCATTTTATGGAATACTTAGCAACAATAAGACAATTAATCCAGGTAAAACATATTTAATTTGCTAAAATAACAAGACAATTATTATGCTTTTATTTAATTATATTAATTTGTGTTTAAATTTCTCTTTAGATTTCTACAATTGGAATAGAGTTATGGTTATTTATTGTGATGGATCATCATTCACGGGAGATGTTGAAATAGTTGATCCGGTACATATATTCTTAAAAAATTCTGAAATAGTTGAAAGTATTTATTTTGATTTTTCAATTTAGTTGATCAAAATTTACATTTATATATACTAAAATCAAAATAAAGTAAGCATTTTTCTAATATTATGCTAATGTTTTATCAGGTTACTAATCTTCATTTTAGAGGTGCAAGGATTTTTCTTGCCTTGATAGAGAATTTCTTGGAGAAAGGAATGAAGAATGCTAAAAATGTATGGTTCTCAAGTATTAATTTTTAAATTCATGTTTGATTGTTTAATTATATTATTTTAATATTTATTTAGTTGTTATGCAATTATTTTTTTATTATTTGCTATATATCGTTTTTATTGTACATTTTTTCTATTTTGATATATGTTATTTTACATTTTTTTCTATTTTGATATACATAACTATACATATATACTCTACAGGCCATTCTAGCGGGTGGCTCAGCTGGAGGACTACCTGCTTTGATCCATTGTGATCGTTTTCGAGCTCTTCTTCCTAACTCAGCTCGAGTAAAGTGCCTTGTTGATGGTAGTTATTTTCTCCATAGGTAAAAATTAACCTAAGAGTCAATAATATAAATTAATATATCAAACTTTTCTAACATAACTAATTTAATTTTTCGATTGTTTGATCAGCTTTGCTATGAATTAAGTTACATTTTATAGATTAATTTTTGTTATGATCAATATAATTTAATGTTATATTGAAGATACAATAGTGATTCTTTTTTCTTTATGTTGAACAAAATATAATTTCGATTATATATATTATAATTTCTTGAAGAACTACAAACCCCCTTAATTAGTAATACTACTAGATGAGTTACATTTTTGGTAATTTCTGTTAACAGGGAAAACAAGGAAAAGACATACATGGACACTGTCAATGAAGGATTGATTAAATTACATGTATAATTCCTTTTATATCTTATATTATATCTATATAAAAATATATATATCCTCACAATTTTTTTTAATCAAACGCAGCATTCAGCCAATATGTTACCATCATCATGTACTTCAAAAATGAACCCATCCTTGGTAAAAATTTTATTGTGATTCACTTTCTCGATCGAGCTCGTCAAATAGTTTTAAAACTAATTAATGTTATGTCTATTGAGTTTGCAGTGCCTTTTCCCACAATATTTTCAAGAAGGAATCAAGACACCATTTTTCATAGTCAACTCAATGTTTGATACATTTCAGGTCAAGTTAATTCTCCATTAAGTGCATAAAAAATTAAATTAGAATTTAATTGGGAATTTATGATTTTTATACTGATCGATACATACAGGGATGATAACTATATAATATATGTAACAATCCCATCTTTAGATAGAAATTTTATATTGGCAGAACACAAGAGAAAGATTGGATATATAAGTAAACAACTCTTACCTACTAGTGACACATTTTAAAACCGTGCAGACTTCAACCCAAAGCGGACAATATCACTACTAGGTTGGGTATTATGATGGTATCAGAGTCACTCCCTTGTCAATCTTGTCGATGTGAGAATTCAACTAAGTTTAGGCTTGAGTCTAGACGAAAATTCCATAAGGTGGGGGCAAATCTCAGCGTCACGCTGAGTCCATAAAGGGACCGTATGTAACAACCCATCTTTAAATGGAAGTCCCACAGCGATAAAATATAGAGAAAATAGAGTATATAAATAAACAACTTTTACCTATTAGTGGCGCGTTTTAAAACTGTACGAACTTAGACCCAAAGCAGATAATATCATTATTGGGTTGGACCGTTACAATATACATCTATGGTTATTTTTAGGTTAAGTAGTTCAGTGGGCAACTAACGTAAATTATTTATGAAGAAGAAATTACTTTATATTTCTTGCCTTGGATTAACAATTATTTATCTTCAAATATTTCCAGATAAACAAGACTTTTCCTGGTTATTATGAAGATCTTTTTAATAATACATGCTCAACTTCTCTTATTAAAAATTTACAAGGTTAGTAATGCAACTTCAAAGACAAACATCATCATTTATTTATTTATTAAATTAATTATGAATTAAACATGTTAATTAAATCCATGAAATTTGGAACATTAATTAACTTTTTTGTTATTTTATTTCAGAGTTTAAACAGGATTTTTTAAATGCATTACCCAAACAAAGTAATTCTTCATCAAGAGGAATGTTTATTGACTCTTGCTTTATTCATTCACAAATAACAAGTGGTGTTGGTTGGAATGGATTTTCAGTATATAATAAGGTGATTTTTTTTTTAATTATTCTAGTTTATTTTAATTTAATTCGATTTTTTCAGACAAAATAATCTAATAATTTTTAATGTATATTTGGTTTTATTTGATTATTGTTTAATTTTTGCAGACAATTAGAAAGGCATTTAGTGATTGGTACTTCGACCGGAGTCATGTACAATTGATAGACAAGGCAGACTTGCCACTTAATTGTTATGAATTCCCCTTAATTAAAAGTTTTTGTTCTTAAAATATCTACAAAATCTTAGATATAATAATTTGATTTTTTAATTTCCGAATTGTATTTAAAAACAATTGCACTTTCTTTGTCTCATATTCCAATTCTTTGTAAATTTAGAGGTATTGTCTCAAAATTTTATACTCTAAAATATCGAATCTGAATTATTTCTTCACTCAAAACTTTTTTTATTTTCAAAACAAAATATAGATGAGCCGTGTGATTTGGTCCGCTATTCAAATCTGCTACAAAATGAAGTATCGTTTTTACAGAATAGAGCTATGTTCTATTCTGGAAGAAATTGATATGTAAACCTTGAGTAATAGTGAGAAGATTAATTTTTTCAAGGAAATACAACGAAATTATGAACTCAAAAGCAATTTTTATTTGTATATTTTCTCATTTACTGTTTTGAATACGAAGGTAACACCCAAAATATTGGTATACCAATTAATTAAAGAATATTTAAAAATTCATAAATATTCCTTGAACAAAGCTAGGATAGAATCACCACCGAGTCTAAAAGTATGTGTATATCCTAAAACATGTACGAACCATTAAAAGATATAGTGTAGTGGATGAATCTGCTTCCTTCTTAGTAAGAGGTCTCGAATTTGAGCCCTTGTATATGAAAATATCCTCAGTAGAAAGCGTTTTTCTCAAATGAACCTTGCATTATGCAAATTTGAATTAGTTGCTTTCCAATACAGATACCAAACATCGAATGAAAAATAAAAAGAATTTTATGAAAAATTGGGAAAAGTTTTTACACTCGAAAAAATAAAATAAAATATAAAAACTAAAAGTACTTAAGATAAGCTAAGTCAAGTACAAGGCTGACTCAACAAGATAGGAGGCCTAAAGCTAAATTCTAGAAAGAGACTCTATGTTTTAAAAAAAATTATCTTATATTTTTTAATTTAAAATCTACTTTTCTTGCATTTTTAGATTTGAAGTCATAAATTATTGTTTTATAATCAATTTGTTTTAATAATTCTTTTTCAATTGACAATATAGTTAATCCATTCAATCTTTCTTGAGACATTGTTGATCTTAGATAAGATTTTATCAATTTTAATTTCGAAAACTTTGTTGATCTCTCAACTTTGTATCCACACTATTCCATTGACTTGGATCATATATATTTTTAGAGATTTAACTATTTAAATTATTAAAAAAAATTAATTATCGGGAACTACATCACATTTTTCGCTAGTTTCTTCTAGATTTGTTTCTTAAATATTATAATCATCTAACTCAATTCTATTAGTAACGTGTTCATTTGAAGAACATCCTCCCATATTTTTCGATTTAACATTTTTATTATTTGTTAAAAATTTGTCAAGGGCTCATCTTTAAAATTTATTTAATTCTTTAATCATTCTTTTACTTGACATAGTTAAATAATTCAATTGAATAAATTTTAACAATAACTTAAAAAGGATATATGCATTTATGAATTAAGAATATCAACAATAATAATTTTTAAAGAAAAATTATAAAACAAAGTTAGAATGATAAAACTTATTTGACGAAAAAATAATTCTTTTGTAACTTGTAAGCAGTAGTAAAATAAAAGAGAGTATAAAAATAATAAAACAAACAATAAAAAAAATAAGTATAAGATAAATAATAATATAAAATCAAATTAATAATTATTAGGAGATATTTAAGAAATTACAATTTCCCACCTAAAGAAGTTATTTCAAATATTATTCTATTTCCTTGGGGAAAAAATACGCAATTTTTTCTTTTTTCTTTTTTTTCTGTGTTTCTTTTTTTCTTTTTTTTTAAAAAACATTTACACATTTTTTTAAAAATAATTTAAAATATACATAATTTTTTAATAATATATATAAGTATTTTTTTAAGAAAATAGTGCCCCAAAAGTATGGGGTCCAAATGATGACTTTAATGACCTAGTGCTTAAACGATACTGGTCAAATACTTTTCAAACATAATATTAATCTTTAGATATTCACTTTATTTCACGTATCAAACTATACAATATTTTACACTATATGTGTTAAAATAATCACCGGCATTTACGTGTATGCCTAAATATTTAAAATATTTTTAAAATTTAAATCATAGATACGCCATTCTAGTCAACAAAACCTCAATTCTTCTCTTTGGCTCTCTTTAGGTCTTTCTTGGAAAAATTATGCGGAAAAAAGGGAGAAAATAAATGTTGAAAATGAATTTTTTTAAAAATGTCTACTTTATTCCATTTTTCAAAAAGGGGTCCAATGGGACTTAATTGTTTATGTTTTTGTAATTTATTACTAATAGACTGCCATAACATTGAATTGACTTAAGCCGTCGTTTAGTAGTTAGTTGGCTTCCTGCAATAATGAAAAGTTTCTTTTTATATAGTCATCCAAAAAATATTTTAATTATATTTAAATAATATTATATTTTTATAATTATAGTCATAATAATATTTATATAATTTGCATAATATTTATATACATTTATATAATTCATAATTTTTTATAGTATTTGTATATTTCACTATATAATTTATACACAACGTTTATATAATTCGTTATACAATTTACAGTGTAGGTATATTTAGCTATACAATTAGATTCACACACAATTTTTATATAAATCGCGTAAATTATA
>JAPFFP010000103.1:732081-748857 GCA_026153255.1 Solanum medicagineum
TATCACTGTTTATCCATTTTAAAGCATGCTAGAGGTACGAATCCCATGTGACAAGCATAAGTAAACGTATAGTACGAATTGGTTCTCCTGGGCCTTATCGGCAACGGGTGCCAGTCCACCCTAACGGGGCATGGGGTGTGACATCATTAATATATATATATCCTATCGCCGTGGAGTTTACCCATTGGACGTTACCACGAAAATTCTTCTTCTTCTTTTTAGATCTTCAGATTATATTTCCTAATAAGACTAATGCTAATGTTTTCACTTTTATCCCTATGTTAGTCCATTTATCTTTCTTTCATCTTTCTTTGGTTTCTTGTCGTGAAAGAGTAAATGACTTCACTTTCAATCTTATCCATCACGATTCTCCACTTTCACCTTTTCACAAGCCATCAAACACTCCATTTGGACGCCCTTCAAAATGTCTTCCACCAGTCATTCTCCCGCGCTTAATTCTTCGGGGAAAAACTTGTCAATTGGAACTCTCCCTGTAGACATTCTTGTCATTGTTGACAGTGGTAGTGACTTGACATGGACATAATGTGAGCCTTGTGTTGATTGCTTCAAACAATTGGCACCTATTTTCAATCCCAAGAATAGCTCTTCTTATAAAACTATTGGTTGTAACAATAAAATTTGTAAGATGGATTTCTCAAATGTAAGAATAATACATGTAATTATGAAGGAATTTATGATGATCAATCTCATACTATAGGTAATTTTTCTATTGAAACTTTCACACTTGCTTCTACTTGTGGTGGAAATATCGCAATTCCATACATTGCCTTTGGTTGTAGTGAAACTAAAGAGGATTTTATTATTAATTAGAGGAGATCATTGCTCGTAAAATTTAGAGCCGCCCAAACGGACTAGTCTAACTCCATCCAGTCCAAGCCTCACAGGCCAAGGAATTTGGAGGGCTAGGACAACCCATCCCTAGTAGGGTCGGAGGTTGGGGCGAGCCAACCCTTCTTTGTATTTATATTTTTTTCTTTTCAATCTAAATTAAAACTTAAAATTTCGTCAATAGATAAAGATTTTTCACATGTTTAACGAAATTTTATGAAAAAACTAATAACTACAACCACAATGTACATTATTATGATTAATGGTGCTTTTAATTACAATCTCATATTTAAAATATATAATATCAAGAAACGAAAAGTTTTTTCGAATCAAATATGGCAAACAATGATCATGAATTTGAGTCACACTACGACTAAAGAAAACAATAAACTTTTTTGACAAATAAAAAAGTAAAGAAAATTTGAAAAAAAAAACTTGTAAACTAGAAAACAATTACTCCTTACAATTTTAGTTATTTTAATTTAAATTAAATAATATTTGGCCCATGAGCCGATCTCAGCCCAATCTCTGTCAAGCTTCATGGGCCAACGGCTTAGTTGGACCGGACTTATACGCCCTAATTCTAAATGATTTTTCAATAAGCCTTAGTACTAAATGAACTTGAAAAATTATATCCGAACTCTACTCTACTAGATGTTGGAGTTGGGCTGGCCCATTGGCTAAACCCATCTTGATAGCTCATACTTGTAATGCCACTAATTGTTTCTGTTCTATATCATGTCGTTTGGTTGGTGCAATTTATAATGGTGAATTGTATGTGGTGGCTAAAAGGAGGAGGTTGGAGCTCCATGTCATTCAACTTTTTTAAAATAAAATACTTGGTCAAATCTGATTTTGAATTCTATTACTAAAAAAATATGGTATCAAGTTGTATCACGAATATGATTCATACGTAATTGATTTGTACGTATCAATTGTACAAATTGATACAATCGATATAAAAGACATTTTTGAACGTTGTTTGGGCCGGAGAGAAAGGCGAGCGAGAGAAGGTGAGAAGAGAGAAAAAATTTATAAAACTTTTAATTATAGCTTACGAATTGTAATTGTATAAAATTAAAGTTGTGTATAACATAATACATATCAAAAAGGGATAAAAATTTATTTCTTTGACCATAACTTTAACAATTACTCCCTCCGTCCATCTTTACTTGTTCTCTGTTGACTTGACACATGAATTAAGATGTAGTAAATGATGAGGTACTTTTATCAAATTACCTTTTGAATATAATAAATATAATGTCTTGAAAATGTAATAGGAAAATGACTAAAATTAATGGTAAGGGTAAATTAGAAACTAAGTGTAAAATTATCTCTTGATTTCATAAAGTAGATAAGTATTGTTGGATGTCCCAAAATAATATATGAGACAAGTAAAGATAGACGGAGGAAGTAATTATTTCTTGGAAAGGTGAGGAAGTAATTATTTCTTGGAAAGGGGAGGAAGAAAGAAAATTACTTAAAAGATTTTCACTGAAAAAACTTAAAAAGATTAGCTTATGTCAGTTATGACTATCACTATATTACAAAAGAATGTTCAATATTTACTATTGTTTATAAAGTCAATGGATTGCATTAATTATGCACATTCTTAATAGTAAAAAAAGCATTGAAGGAAAATAAGGAGTATATATGTAATAAATCTAATTAGATTATAGCAACTTAATTTGTTAATTGGTCTTGACATACATTTTGTTACCTATAAAATGATACTAAACATTGTCTTATCATTCTTCAAATCTTTAACTATGGAGATTAATACCAAAGTTTTCACTCTTATCCCTATATTAGTTCTTTTACTGTTCTTTCATCTGTCTTTGATTTCTTGTCGTAAAAGTGTTAGTGGCTTCACTCTGGATCTTATCCATCGCGATTCTCCTTTTTCACCTTATTACAATCCATCAATCACTCCATCCGAGCGCCTTCAAAATACCTTTCGCCGATCATTCTCCCGCGCTTCCTTTTTTGAGAACAAATGTGTCCATTCAATTCAATCAACTCTTATTCCAAATGAAGGTGAATTCCTCGTGAAAATCTCAATTGGTACACCCCCAATAGACACTTTTGTCATTGCTGACACTGGTAGTGATTTGACATGGACACAATGTAAGCCTTGTGTTAATTGCTTCAAACAATTGACACCTATTTTCAATCCCAAGAAAAGCTCTTCTTATGAAACTATTGGTTGCAACAATAAATTTTGTCAATTAGCAGGGTCATGTAACAATAATAAATGTAATTATGAAGTGGCTTATGGTGACCAATCTTTCACTATGGGGGATCTTTCTATTGAAACTTTAAGATTTGGTAGAAATGTTTCAATTCCTAAAATTGTGTTTGGTTGTGGACATTACAATGATGGCACATTCTCTAATGCCACTTCTGGCATCATTGGTTTAGGTGGTGGCACTATCTCATTTGTCAACCAATTGAATCAAAAAATCAAAGGGACATTCTCTTATTGTTTGAAACCATTGGAATTATCACCGATTAATCCCAACACAACTAGCCACATCAACTTTGGCCACAACGCTATCGTGTCTGGTCATGTAGTCATTTCAATTCCCTTGATTAAAAAGGAAAAATCTACATACTACTATGTAAATTTGAAAGGTATCAGCATCGGAAATAAGACAGTGAAATTCATATCTCCTCCAGGCTCTGTTGGTTATGGTCAAGGTAATATTATAATCGATTCTGGCACGACGTTAACATACGTGCCCGATGGTTTTTACTTGAATTTGGAATCAGTATTGATGCCTTTGATCAATGCTACTAGGGTGGACCATCCATTTGAGAATCTTGATTTGTGTTATGAGGCTAATGAGAATGGAACTATCAATGTTCCAAAGATTATTGCACATTTTACAAATGCAAACTTAGAGTTGTCAACTTCAAATATTTTTACGCAAGTGAAGAAAGGTATAGTTTGTTTGACAATAGTGCCAGGACATCAAATTGCTATTTTTGGAAATTTGGCACAAGCCAATTTCCTAGTTGGATATGATCTTAAGGCCAAAAAGGTGTCCTTTAAGCCAAAAGATTGCACTAAGTACTAATGTTGTTACTAGTAATTCAAATTTTATTTATCAATTCTTGATGTCTTTTATTTACTTGCATTTGATGCTTACCAATGGAGATTATATTTTTATTATTGTGTAAATTGAGGAAAATGAAATCATGAAGTGACTTTTACAAAATCTGAAGATTACAATCTTGATGATTTATCCCATCTTTTATATAGAATACTCTCTCCGTCTATTTTTACTTGTTTGTATTTGACTTAGCATATACTTTAAAAAATAATAAATAAAAGAGTAATTTACTATATCACGCCTATTAATTATAACTTATGCAAATATATATTTGAAAATGAATGATATATTTCACAATAAAGTAAAATTATCATAGATTCACTTGAATTTGGAGAAAACATCGGCTATTATCTAGTGACTATTAATGTTTTATTCCCCATGAGAATTATATATTTTTTTAAAAAGTATTTATATACAGAGAAATGATATAAGAGGTAAAGGTGAAGAACCAGAGGGTGAGGGGTGTGGGGTAGTGGAGGTGAGGGCAAAATGAGTCATGTTGAAAGATGGAGAAAATGTCCTTAAGAAACTTATATTCTTCATGCTTTCAATGTATAATGCCTTATTTTTAATAGAGAAAAGTATTAAAAATACTTTTGAATTCGATACAAATTATTAATTTTATTTTTAAATTATTGATAATCTTAAAAATATCACTTTACTTAACTAATTATATTAAAATACACTCTTAAAAATATGTCTTAATTAGATAAGAATTCAAGGGTATATTTTGCTTCGTATTTAAATTTAATTAGTCAAATAGAGAGATAGAGAAGTTTTAATACTTTTTTCTCTTTAATAATAAAAAAAATTTTGTATAGAAAACATATATTTTCCACCTTAGAAAAGAGTGACATAATTTCTACTCAATATGTATTTGCTTTCACCTCCTCTCCCAATCCCAATTCTCCATAGCTCTACACACCATTATACCTCTCTTAATCCCCTAAATTCTCCATCTTTCCACTTCCACAGAAACCCTAGGCTCTCCATTAGAGCTTCTGCAGTTTCCCTTCACCGGAATTCGGCGAATTTTCCGGCGTCCGGTGAAGTTCTCTGTCGAATTGCTGCTTCTGCTGTTCTTTTCGTCAGTTTGGGTTCGACCCTTTTCGCCTTTAGGGCTATTGCTTCAACCCATGTTCCTCTTCAAAGCCCTTCTATGACTCAGCTTCAGGAACAGGAATCTCAAGGTAATCCTTTTTCTTTTCTGGAAATTCTATTTATGCTAAAACGTTTGATAGTTCTATTCATTTTCAGGAGTTCAAATTTATTGAACTGTACAAATTTTAGACTAAGATGTGATATTTCTTTCAAACTAATTTTCCCAATGATTACTTCACTTACTAGTACTCTACTTAAGATAGCACAGGAAGACTTTTGAATCTTGTGATACTAAACTATAGACATGTCGAATGTACCAAAATGTCTAGGAAAGTTAGATAAACAAATTGAAACGGAGGGTGTAGTATTTTGTTTCAATATCTCTATGTATATGTAATATGTCAAGCTAGCATTGAATTGTGCATCTAGACGAATGTCTTGTCATATAGTATGGAAGGGAATGAGTTATTTCCTCTCAAAATAACAGAGCAAATGAATTGTAGGTGAAACTCAGCGGTGGATTGAGAATTGTTTTCCAGAATGTAGGTCATATACAATACGAAGTTGTGAAAATGCTAGTGCCTTGTCGAAGGTTTACGAAGAGACAGAGAGGGGTTTATGCGGTCAAATGTTTTGTCATATAGTATGGAAAGAAAGGAGTAATTTTCTCTAGGATATATAGAGCAAATGAACTGCGTGTTAAACGCAACTGCGGATTGAGAGTTGTTTCTGAGAATGTAGGTTGTATAGACTATGCTGTGAAAATGCAAGTGCCTTGTGTCCTTGTTGAATGTTTTCCATAGAGAGTACCACTTTATTAAATAGAAATTAAGAGGTTTGCCCGAGAGAGTTGGAAGAGAGATAGTGTGGCACCACTAGAGCTATACAAAGATCAGACTAGCTTAGTTATTTTGGGTTAATTATGGCTACTGAATTAGAGAAACATTAAGCTCTGCATGTTAGCCATGTTGCAATTTGCCGTAGAAATGGAGAAAGTAGTCTAGACCTAATTGCAAAACTGGTTACTTATTGTTTCTTCTTTGTTTACTCTTCACCTCGAGCATAAGCAACCTAGAAAAGATGGAAGCTAATATACTGACATTTGGCAAAAGTTGTTTTGTTCTTCCTTCTCTAGTCAGCTTTATATTAGTAAAGAAGGGTGTTCATGTGTTTTAAGAATTAGACTACTATCACGTCAAACAAAGTGTGTGGTGTTTACGAAGTCCCCTAATGTATTGAATATTTTTACCACTGTGCCACAGTATGTACATGGTTGCAGAGAATTCTTTCGCATTTCAGTTTTGTAGTCCATAAGAATCTTGTGATTGTTGTAGTTACAGGAAATTGGTGATAATGCAGAGGGATACAGACCTACATTTTCTTTTGGACTTTCCATGGGGAAAATAGCACAGTAAGAAGTGCAGTCAAGGATCTGCCTAGGGGTCAACGAAGTGAGGAGAAAACCATGAGGTCTCAGGTTCAGATCTCAATGGAAGCACAAAAAAACACACTAGGTGATTCCTTCCCATCTACCTACCTAGGCCTTGGTGGGTAGAGTTATGTGGTATTTGTGTTAGTGGGAGGTACTAGGTAACCGGAATAAAAAAAAAATTAAGCATTGTAAAACATTTAGTTCTGACTGGAGTCTTAAAGCTTCTCATATGATCCAAGCATTTCTCTAGTTTCTTTTATACATTACACTTCGTAGATGTAAAGAAAATTTCAACTTTGCAGATTTTATGTCTTATCATGTGATTTTTGGTTCTCACTCATACATATGACTTTTGTAAATATCTATAAGAGATTGAGAATTGGGAAACTAAATGATGGTATTCATGTCTGTAAATCAAATTTCTTTTGCTATCCCAAAGTTAATTCTAAATTGGTGCTACATGTGAAATCTCATCTTCGACCATCCAAGTCAAACCATGGTGTTTAGTATGAAACATATGATTTATCATTGTCGTTCTTGTTTATTGCCCTCTCTACCTTGTGAGATAGTGGTGAGGGCTGCGTACATTCTACCCTCCCCAGACCCCACTTGTGGGATTCCATTGGGTATGTTGTTGTTGTTCTTGTTTATTGCATTTAATATTTTTCTTCTAAGTTTAATTGACTCATTCTGCTATTGGCGTTTGATAGTATTCATATATAAATGTCTTGTTGTTTATGATCTACCAGAGTTTCTTCTTCTTCTTCTCTCTCTCTTCATTCTTTCTATTTTCTTATTGTACTTATGCTGCCATGGAATATGGATTATATAGGCACTGGAGTTGGAAAGTCAGAACATGTGGAGGATATCGATAATGAAGAACTTCAAGCAGCATTTGAGAAATGGAAGTCTAAGACATATGCTTTGACTGTACCTTTTAGAGTTGTCTCTCTTAGTAACTCTTTTCCTCCTGTATGGCTCAAGGTATGCTACTCTCCTCAATATCTCACTTTTTTACTTTCAGAATATGTAGCCTAACCTACAAGGTCTCTTCGATGTTACATACTGTGATGTGCTTATCGTTATTAGTTGCTCTTTCTGTTCCCTTTCCTTTCCTTTTTGTCATATCTAGTTTATTCTGCTTATGGATTTTTGAGATGAGGGTTCCCAGGTAACAACCTCTCTACTTCTATGAGGTAGTGGTAAAGTCTGCCTACATTCTACCCTCCCCGGACCCCACTTGTGGGATTCTACTGGGTATGTTGTTGTTGTTCATTTCAGACTTTGTGTGATGTAAAGGCTGTATTTATACGTTGTAATAAGGATCAATGAGAAATTATGATGTTATGTTGGTCTTCTCTTGCTGTACTATCGACCCATGTTTTGGCCAACGAACTCGAATGATGGGAGATGGCAGTATTTTGTGTGTCACCACTGTAGATTATAGCTTTTGGTCCAAATATATTGTACAATTAAATGCTGTCCCTCCACTCTAGTTGCAAAATAAATTTGGAGTGTGTCTAATCATGGAAAGGAGTTATTCCAGTGGAGAAAAAAGTAAGAATTTAGTGGCTCCAAGGTTGCAAGTTATACGAGAAATACCGTAATAGTTGGTTTGCTTGCAGCATAGGAAAGATGAGAGTAGTAGTAAATGGGGCAGAAGACTAGGATTTGAGTTTGTTTGCAGGCCACCAAATTAAAAGGAATCGAAGAAAAACAAGTAATGTAGGTTGGTATTATCTTCTTTATTTTTCCAAAATCCTAATATCAAAATTATTTGTTGTCATATTGATGTGCACATTGGATTATACTGGTTACTGCTCTATAAAACTAAGTTCTAGTTTGGATAATAAAAAATTTTAATCTAAAAGGAATTATTCAATTGTGGTTTGGAATAAATCTCTTCTATAGAACAGTGCAGGACTAATCTGCTTGAAAAACGAAAATAAGAGAAAAGCTACTGTAGCAATGATCCCTCATTACTACCTCGACCCAAAAATACTTGGAACTATTAAATATGTATGTTCTCTGATGCTTAAAGAAGCATTTTATCATTTGGATCACATTGATATGTACGTTTAATCTTCTTTTGTTTGATATTATGTCTTGTAAACTAAAGAATGAAATCCAAGTTAATTGCTTTTGAGGTACTCTGCCAATGGGGATGCTATAGTTTGAAAATGATCCCGAGTTCTCAGTTCTAAGTTTAGGATATTTCTAGGTATCAGCTCCTGCTGAAGGTCTTTCCTTGTGTTCCCCTAGTAAACATGCTTTGTTAAGAAACAAACCTATAAGTAATTTAGTTTATTTGTCAACAATGGGATGAGTTCGTTGTTATACATCGGCAGAAATCATAGGTCGCTGGACTTGTGTTATTTAATTTTCATTAGTAAATTGATCCAATTACAGTTCCAGGAAAAAAATAAACTGATCCAATTGTCATTGATATGATGAAAAATTTTTATAAATGGTGTTTTCCTCATTGATGTGTAGGATTTCTTGCAATCTCAAGGGAAGAGAGTGAGATTAAAATCCGAGTTTCGTCAAAGCCTGCAAGACATCTTTCATGAACTTTGTATACCTTTACAAAAAGGAAAAATTAATCCTAAATCTGCTCTGGCAGCTGATGTTGTCACTCTTGGTGATACGTGGCTCAGTCATGCCATTGAGAAGAGGTTAATTGAGCCGATGGATGGTTTAGAAGATCAAGATTGGTTTGAGAATTTGAATGACAAATGGAAGGTAAAAGTTATCTTCCTCATTCTTTATGAGAGTAACATTTGCATAATGTGATATTTCAGGTGTGGGTAGCATTCCAAATGTTTGTCTTTACCTTACTTTTATTTCCTCTTATCATCTTCTAAAAAGATGGTCTTATTCTCAGGATGGCCTGATTGCCTTGTTGCAATGAAAATTAAATGTTGAGGCAGAAAATTGAATAGGGCTTTGGAATCTGTCTTTGATTTGAAATCATAGCATGATACCATTGGTGATGCCTCGTCTCTTAAATCAATGGTTGCAGGAAAATCCATTCACTTCAGTGCTATGTAAATTGTTCACGTTATACTTAAGATGAAACCTTCTTAGCTATTAGAAATATCTTAGATGAGTTTTACTTTGCGTAAAAGTATTATCTATCCATATGTGGCAGCAATGTACAAAACTTTAGTCATTCTTGTACCTGGAATGATGAAGAAAGAGAGTGCAAGAAATAACACACCTCTCACTAGTGGAAGGTGTGGAACCGTCACTCAACGTATTGGACTCCGAAACCCAATGCATTACTTTTTAAATCATAGGGAGAAAGAGTTTTGCATCTCTTCACCCAAGGGTATGACCTTGTGGTTGATGAAGTTGGTTGAGAACCATGAGGTCTCAAGTTCAAATTCCAACAAACAGTAGGTGTTTCTTTTCATATGTCCAAGCCTTGGTGGATAAAGTTATCCAGTACCTTAATGGGAGGTGGGGAGTACCCAGTAGAATTAGCCAAGTGCGTGTAAGCTAGCGTAGACACCATGGTTATCAAAAAAAAAAAAAAAAGAAAGAAAGAAAAAAGAGTTGTTGCATCTTATTAACCATCACCTGACTTCACACAGGAGGCACTTTGTTTTGAGCCCTTTAATTATTTTATTTAGAGGATACCTTGCATCTGACCAAAATATTACATGCCTGCTGGTAGATTATATATTACTGAACTGTCTCTTTTGTGGAAAAAAGAGAAGGAACTTGTCTCTTCTATAATCCTTTATTAGAAGCATCATCTTTTTTTAATTTGGCATCTTCTTGGTCTCGGATTTCCTTGATAGTTCCCTTGACTTAAAATAATGCCAGGTGTATTTGCGCAGGAGTGATGAAGGAAAACTGGATTCTAGTGGTAGAATTTGGGCGGCTCCATATAGATGGGGAAGCATAGTGATAGCTTACAAGAAAAGTGAATTTCAAAAGCGTAAAATGGCTCCTATAGAGGTAACTTGTCTTTCAATTGAGCATATCACTTTTTAAAAGTGGAACCATGAAGCCTGATGCTTTCCTTTTATGCTCATTGCATGCAATTATAAATGATTTATGTTGTCTTTCCAGCTGTAATCATGCATCAACAGTATTTTCGACTGCACAAATTGTTCTTCTGTTCCAGTTACTAAAAGATCTAGTATCAGCTCTACCAAGTCTATTGGCATTATCTCACTATGCTTTCGGTGAAACACAAACACTTTTATGAAGGTTTTCCTCTCAATGTCCAACCGAACGTGTGCCAGGCCTTTGCAGCAAAATTTCTAAATTCATTTCTCCTCTACCATGGATAATGCGTCTCCTTGGTGTGATTCTCACATAGGTTAATGGGCTTATTATATTACAATAATTACTGTTATCCTTGTTTTCTGCTTTCCTTCTATCTTGTTTTTTTCCCCTTTGTTTTGTGTGTTTAATCCACTTTTGGTTAGAAATTAATAGGAACTCCTTGTAGAAAGCATCCATTGGAAGTAGTTCAATGTGCACTTTTTGACTTTTAGCCATTTTCCTTGTTAGCATCTTGTTCTCTTCCTACATTTCTTGTGCAGTTCTTCAACATTCAATTCTGAACTTTTACGCCATTATTGAATGTTATTCCAATGAAAATATGGATATTATTGCAACATATTACTTTTTCCCTATCAGCTATGTTATACGGATTATTTATTTGTCTCGGACATGCTCGTGTTGAAAGAGTGTTAAAGAGATTCCGCGTGTTTTCTTGTTAATGCCATCTTCAAAATGCTGAACTTTGTAGCACAGCTATCTTACACGGTTGTTGACCCCCTATGCAGGACTGGGCCGATCTATGGCGACCTGAGCTTGCTGGAAAGATTGCAATGGTTGATTCACCACGAGAGATTGTGGGTGCAGTGTTAAAGTACATGGGAGCATCATACAACACAACAGACATGTCTGAAGTCGCTGGTGGGAGAGAGGCCGTGCAGCAGAATCTTGCATCACTTGTTAAACAGGTAAGTTAAGGGAAATCTTTGAAATTATCCAGGCTTGTGCTTATGAAAGGTTGATTTGGTGTCTGTTTTCTGTACTTTGTACTGAAGAATTTCAAATATTTGTGTCTGTGGTGATATATGTTTCCGACAAATCAACCATTTGGGGTGGCCTAGTGGTTTGGGCTTGGGGCTTTCGTGTTGGAGGTCTCAAGTTCGAAACCCCTTGCCAGCGAAAGCAAGGGGTTTTCCTTCTGGGTTGTCACCTCTCCTATGTGGTTTGCGAGCTATTACATAGGAGCGGGGGTTTACCCTGTGCGCACCCAAAAGGTAGCGGCTGTAGGTTCCCCTTGTCATTAAAAAAAAAAAAGTTTCCAACAAATCTTCCAGTATAATGAATGAGTTTTTAAGTGTTTCTTTATTTCTACAAAATAAAAGAAGTGCAAAAGATGTACAAATTGTCTGGAAGAGGAGCTGAATCTGCAAGGACGCAATATCCCAAGGAAATAAGGGACAGTGATTTGAATTATTATGTCCAGCAAGAATTTTGTGGTGCCGCCTGAGCTTTCCTTGCAGACATAGTGCTACTGGACAACAATTAAACGTATTAGTTATGGTTGTACATATGATGCCATGAACTTGTTGATTGACGTTCATTAGATACTTGTTGTATGGGACTATATGTTTCATAATAGCTGGGTACTGTGAGTCGTGATCACAGATTTTTCAGCTATTCCTTAACTGATCTTGAACACATAAGTTGTGATTTATGAGTTTAATGTACTGGTAGAAAGAATTTCCAGGAAGTTTATAGCATGAACAGATATAGGAAATAAATGTGGAATTATTAGTGCTAGATATACATTCCATGTATTTGTATATCTAAATATTTGCATCTCTCAACAGGTCCGGCTATTTGATAGTCGCCACTATCTTAAAGCTTTTGGAGTTGGAGATGTATGGGTAGCTGTTGGATGGAGCAATGATGTTCTTCCTGCTGCGAAGCGGTTGTCAAATATTGCTGTTATTGTTCCCAAATCTGGTGCAAGTCTCTGGGCTGATTGCTGGGTATGTGCAGAATTATCCCAATATTTGTACATCCTAATGTTTCATCTAATCTTTGCCGGGACTAATTAATATCCCTAACCAACTAGTCTGAAGTTGAAAAAGCAACCAAGTGTAAGAAAAACCTCTCCTATTTTGAGAAAGTAAGCAGAAGTAAAAAAACATGCATCAGTCACAACAAAACACTTTGTTGTTTCTGTCTGAAATTCTCCGATTGGTGAAGCGAGACTCCGTTGGTTTGGACATGTGCAGAGGAGTACCGATGCTCCTGTTAGGAGGTGCGAGAGGTTGGTTTTGGGAGCTACACGGAGGGGTAGAGGTAGACCGAAAAAGTACTGGGGGAGGTGATTAGACATGATATGGCGGAACTTGATCTCACTGAGGACATGACCTTAGATAGAAAGAAGTAGAGGTCGCGAATTAGGGTAGCAGGCTGATTGGTAGGGTGGATGCATGGCCTTGGGGTATAGTAGGGTTAGGTGGAGGACGTTTGGTTTATTTTTTTTTTTTCATGTGTGCTCATTATCTGTCGTATTATGTGTTATTTTTATCATATTTACATACTGCCATGTGCTATTTATTATTAGTCGTTCTTTCTGTTCCCTTCCCCTTCCCTTTCCTTTTTGTCATATCTAGTTCTTTCTGCTTATGGGTTTTGAGATGAGGGTCCCCAGGAAACAACCTCTCTACTTCTATGAGGTAGTGGTAAGGTCTGCGTACATTCTACCCTTCCAAGACTCCACTTGTGGGATTTCACTGGGTATGTTGTTGTTGGTGGTGGTGAAGGTCCTATCCTAGATTGCTTGTCTTAATGCTTCGCGAACTCTTAATGTTGATAGTTCTATTTTTATACGTGGATTATTCCCAAATAGATCCCTCCCCCTCCTGTGGTTGCTGTTTCTCAATGACTCTATTATACCTTTGTGTAGCACCTTTTTTCCTTTTTGTGCAACTTTTGTTCATTATAGTTGTCAGATCAGCTTAAATAGATTTGGGGACTTAACTATTAACTCTCTCGAACGTGCTGGCGTTAGAAACAATTTATACTGGTGTGTATTACAAAATGCAGCTAGAATAGAGATTTTATAATAGATGGGATCATTTCTTCCTCGAATAATGTAATATCTCTCTCAGGCAATACCTGCTGCTTCAAGAATTGCAACTGATCAAATTGGTGGAAGAGTTAGAGGACCATCACCAGTAGTGCATCAGTGGATAGAATTCTGCTTGCAAGCTGAAAGATTCAAAGATGACGTCGTCCCAGGTGCTTCACCTAACACCCTTGAATCCCCAGTTAAACTCTCCGAAGAGCTTACTAGGGGTAGGCCAAAACTTGAGACAAACCTCAGCGCTGGAGTCCCTCCATCTGATATCTTGGCTAAATGTGAACTGATAGAGCCATTGCCAGAAAATGCATTGTCCGACTATCAGTGGCTGATAAATAGTGTACAGAAGACGGAGAGTTCTCTGGCGGAAAGACTGAGGAATCGTATCTTGTCATTAGCTCATAGCTTTCTTCCTAAAAAGGTTGCCTGAAAGTGACTCCATTTTTTCTGAACTAACACTCTTGTATTTCAACAATTTAGTTGAACATCTGTAATGGTGCAGTATTTTCCTACATTTCCATGTACTTCCAATTACAGAAGAACATTTTTCTTAATATATCATATATAACTCTAAGTGGGAACAAAAAAAATTGAAAGTTGAAATATCATTTTAATCTTATCCTAATTCAAAATGTTATAAAATATTTAGTAAGTTAAATATTAATCAATCAAAATATTTTCACAAACTTTTCACTTAATTGCAGGTTAAAGAGTCATAAAGTTACTACATTCATTTGCAAGTTACAAAATAATTACAAAACTTTTCACATTTTTGAGGAATATAGTCAATTTAAAAATTAATTATAGTTATGTAATTAATTTAATGACATTATATTAAATACTAAATTATTGCTAGATATCGCCAAACTTTGTGTTGTTTATCATTTAGTATCAATTACACTAATAACGGATACTAATAATAATAACTTTATCACATACTAATAGTAATTCTTTTAAAAAAATATTTATACTAATTTGCACACGTGTAATGCACGTGATACACGTGCGTATAAGTCCACCGAATAATTTCTGTTTGTCTTGTATTTTGTTGTTTCTTTTTGTTTGTTACTGAATAGAAATCAATAACATCCATTGGGAAGTACTAGAGAGCTAACAAAGTCATGAAATACGCAGCTGAACTAATAAATAATATCTGCAGATTGCAATTACAGAGTACATACACAGTTTCTGCCAAAACAACTAATTATTCACAAAGTTTCTTATTAATTGCACTTACATAATAAGTACACAGTACTGAATTAGATTCAGTTTGAACTTGAATCGAGATATCACTGGGGCATGGTGTCGTGACCTGAGCTTCAATAATCTGTGTGACTCTTTGCATGGTGGGCCTCTCCTCGGGATTTGAAGAGACACATTGTGTCGCAATTGAAAGCAAACATCCAAGCTTTCAATTTGTATGCACGCACAATGTGGATCAACCAAATCCCTGTGTCTATTTTCAGTAGATAGAAGATTCAGCTGCATTAAAACAGGCAACGTCAATGGCACTACATGTACTATTTTTCTTATTAAAACAAGAAATTAGACGTACCCAGCCAACAATATTGATACCTTTGTCAATGAATGATGCATCAGTTGGTCGCCTCCCGCTTACTAATTCAAGAACCAGAACTCCAAAACTGTAAACATCAGTCTTTTCTGTGGCTCTACCACTCTGCATGTACTTCGGAAAACAACAGAAAAAACTATATCAGCGCACAAGGAAGTTGAACTATCCATTACGAATACACACACTCATACTTAAGTAACTGCTGGCTTTTCATCACAGAATAGTTGCGTTCTTTATATACACTAGATGGCTCGTCTATTTTGTATATCATTGTCACAAACCAAAAATTGGCGTGATGACACTTGGTCAACACCACCATAACAAGTTAGCCTTAACCCAAAGGGATAATAAACATATCCCGCGGAAGTAATTAGCTAGAGTAGATAACTAAAGCTGAGAATTTCCACAAACTTAAATACCACCCAAGGATTGGTTGTATCGCGTACAAGCCACTAACAATACAGAAAATCAAAGAAATACAAGTCCAAATTGTTCTTCTTCTCGAATAGAACAAGTACAGAAGAAATAGGAACAAGAGAGTTAGCCAGATGTCAACAGCTACCTCTCTACGTCTCCTGGAAAGCCTCGGAGGATCAAGGAAAATACTATTCACCGTTCGGGCTCACAACCTACACAAGTGTAGAAGCAAGGGGTGAGTACCAAATACCACGCGGTACCCAGCAAGTTAACTAACAAAACAAAGTAAGTCTAATAGAATACACAAACTCCTTTCATCCCAATCGATCTCCACGACTACAACCTGCACAGAAAGTTATTCCAACCCAGCAATACATAATACATAAAAAAGATGGTATTTCACCATATCACAATTCCAAAGCACAAGCTAAAAGTGACAACACAATCAATCATAAGAATAACATCATGCTATGCAATAATATGCAAGAGTGAAATGCAATGCTTATGCAATAATCGCCGGCAAAGACCTCAGCATTATAACATCACTGAAAAATATCTCAATTTCACATCATCGCCGGCAAAAATCTCGGCGCCACAATATTATCATAACTATGCCGGCAAAGACCTCAGCATCTCAATATCATCATAAAGTTTTCAACATCATAATTTCGCCGGCAAAGACCTCGGCATCATATCTCGACCGGTAAAAATCCCGGTCCCAATATTTTTCATCTCACTCATATCAATATCCGGAATCAATGCAAATATGCATGCCATGGAATGAATGAACATGATATGAATTCCACAGACACATTCACTCATTATCTTCAACCACAACAATATATATATATATATACACACACACATACATCAAAAATATAGAATTCTCATCACTTCACCACATTGATCAATTCAAGTACCATAATAACACGCCAACTCGCATTCACATTTTTAATTATCTCATTTCTTATAATATTAAAATATTTCACGGATCACACGTAGGAAAAAGGATAATTTGAGAATTCTACGAGAATTACAAAGTCTTGAAAGTCACTTGCCTTAGTCAAATCACGGTCAATTAACACTTTGGCCTTTCCTTTTTGAATGAAATCCGTAGCACCACGATCTAGTCAAATAAATTATCACCATAAGATTT
>JAPFFP010000103.1:748957-783219 GCA_026153255.1 Solanum medicagineum
CATTAAACAGTTTAATGTGTCAATATATTATTGACAATTCTAAATCATCATTCTCAATCTCTCATATATACCAAAAACAACACACCTCGTATTATGCAACATTGCAGCAGATTGATTTATAACCATGACGCTGCATATTCAATTAATGTAGTATATTGTACGCACATGTTACTGTTCATGTTATGTGATAAACTTTGTACATGTACCTGCTGCTTATACACTCTGCACCGTTATTTAATAAAATATCATTAATACTATACACTCTTAGTGTCAGTATTACATGTTGACATATAATTGACCTTTGTTTGTGTACAGCCATTATTTATGTTATGTACTAACTTTTCAGCATATGCTTCACTCAACAATTATTCTTCATGGTCAAATAAACTATACTTGATACACCAAGATAAATTCACCACTCATCATAAATAATATTCTCATAATATTAAAAGTCCCCAAAAATAAACTCATTTATATAAAATATCTTATTATAAAAGATTTAGAAAATAGGAGCAACTTACTGCAATTAACTCTACACAATGAAACATCTCTGTCTAATAAAACTATCAAATAATATGCAGACTATTTATTTATTTATTTTCTCACGTTATTCTCTTGTTCTCACTTCTTATATTTTCTACCTTCTGAACTTGAGAAGAATGCTCAATTTATAGAGCATTCTATGTGCTCCAAAAAACAGTATAACAGAATGAGGGGTCATATGCTCCTAAAGAAATATTAAACAAAAGAATCTAATGAAAATTCTTATGTGTGAGCATTAAAGAAATCTTATAATGGAGCACTAGACAAGACAATGGAGCAATAACAATATTTATAATATAAAAAAAATGTAGTAATAAAACAGATCGTTACAGTAATCACCTCATGCTAAACAACAGCCTCGGGATTAATGCGTATATCTTATTTGATATAATGTGTATTAGACTTTTGATCGAAAGTGTATCGCCTTTTTTAAGAATATGAACCATTAATGCTCCACTTAAAAAAAATACGACTATATTGAGTGTGATCCCAAAAATAATGAATTATTTTGATCCTTTTTTCCTTTTTGCCTTTCAAGATATGATCAATTTAGACCTAAAGATTGTATTTATAAGTTGCAATAAGGATCAAAGAGAAATTATGATGTAGTTACGTACTTCCAATTTTAAGTTGTTTGCTACGAAGGAAAAGTCACGTGCATTTAACTTGATTTGTTAAAAAAATTCACAGTGATTAGGCTTTTGACCTAAAGTGTATCACCTTTAAGAATATGAACCATTAATGCTCCACTTAAAAGAAATACGACTATATTGAGTCTGATCCCAAAAATAATGAATTATTTTGATCCTTTTTTCCTTTTTGCCTTTCAAGATATGATCAATTTAGACCTAAAGATTGTATTTATTAGTTGCAATAAGGATCAGAGAGAAATTATGATGTCGTTACGTACTTCCAATCTTCTTTTATTTGATAACTAAAGAATGAAATCGACGCTATATATAGTTTAAAGATGATCACGAGAGTTGTACCTCTAGGAAAAAATTTAACGGACGGATATTAACTCTAAATATGTATTTAATGTGATCTCTTTGAGAAAATACTCATTTATGTCATCTGTCAAAAATTTGGCTCATTTATGCTATTACCGTTTGAGATAAGGTTCATCTATGATATTATTATTTTTTAATTTTAATTTTGCAAAACCACTTAAATAACTTTAACACTTTTAAATTAGAGTTTCGGATCAAATGTAGTCTTTTTGGTCATTCTTCTTCAAGAATGTTAAGAATACATGAAGAACTCCAAGAACTCCCAAATTTTTAACTTCTTCAAATCTTCATGAAATCACCTCAAATTTCAAGAGTAGCGTTCCTTTGAGCTAGATACCAAAACTCAATATCTTTTGAGCTCAGAATCAACTTAACTCAACAAGACCCACTTGAAAATTTTCTTCAAAGTTTCAAAACTTTAACTTTTTTTAATGGTAAAAGTTTCCCCTCAACTCTAAATTAATTAAAATTAAGAACATAGGCTCAAAAATACCAATGAAGAAGGATCGTGTATAAAAAATAACAATAAAAGTACGAATCAAAGGAAATTTTTTAAATTTTGGGACTGATCTCTCTTTTCTTTTTTTAAAAAGATTATTTTTTCACCTAGTGTTGTGAAACTTTGAAGAAAAATTTCAAGTAGGTCTGATTTTGAATTCGAGCTCAAAAAATATTGAGTTTTAGTATCTAGCTCAGAGGAACGTTATTCTTAAAATTTGGGGCGATTTCATGAAAATTTGACAGTTCTTGGCATTCTTGAAGAAGAATGACCAAACAGACTATATTTGATTCATAATTCTAATTTAAAAATGTTTAAAGTTGTTTGAGTGGTTTTACAAAATCGGAGTTAAAAAATAATGACATCGATGAACCTTTCTCAAACGGTAATGACATAAATGAATCAAACTTTTAACGAATGACATAAATAAGCCTTTTTTTAAAGTTCGATGACATATTTGAACCTTTTCCCAATTCTGAAAACAAAACAATAACCATAAGAGAAAATAAATACTCTTTAACATAAAATTGTTTGCATTACATTTCATTCCCATGTCTATTACATAAGCAAAGTCTTTATTGATCCTTTATAGGCCACAGAGGCCGAATGCTCACAGCTACACTGATCTCCCTCCTTTGTATGATCACAAAAAGCCCTTATAAGTTTGTCCATCCACGCCTCTTTGCATTCTTGTGTGCGCTTAAGTCGCATGTATAAATAATAATGTTACTGTCACCTTCGACAATATAATTTCCCACAATTACAAAATCATTACGACAATCAAGGGAAACACCATTTCAAGATCCATTTTCTCTCTTTTTCTTTTTAAAAATAGAAGACAACGAGACTCAAATACAATACCTCTATAGTTCGATATTTATAGGGATAGTAGTGACTTCATTGGTATATATGAATGAATAGAAAAAAATTTGGATCTACACTTGCTTGAACAAGTATAGAGATAGATTAATTACCAAAAATAAGGACTCTTTTAGGTAGGTTCTTACTTTTATGGAATCAAGTTTTTTTTTTTTTTAATTATTATTCAAGCCAGCTGGTCAACATTGGGTTTATTTGATTTCCAAAATAAATATTTTAAAGTTCGCTATATTTGGTTTAAAAACTAATTATGTTTGACCAACAATTTTATCATTTTATCTGTAATTTCTTTTTATAATTTCTATATTATTTTGCTCCTAATTTTTTTCCCTATTTTTTCTTCGTTCTTTTTTTGGCTTTGCTTTTCCTTTTTTTCTTTTTGCTCTTTCTTTTTTCCATTTATTTCCTTCTTCCTATTTTTTCTTTTGTGTTGTTTTTCTTTCTTTTTCTTGCTCTTTATTTCCTTTTTTTTCCCCTTTTAAATTATTTTCTCATTCTTTTATTTTTTCTTTATAAATTATTTATGATAAAGAATAAATATAATCATTACTTATTACAAAAATAATTTTTAAAAACTCAAATATTTCACATGTTTTATTAAAATTATATACTATAAAAATTATAAAATAACTTGTAATATAATTAGCTTATACAATTAATTTATATATCAAACACATTAATAATTTTTTTTCAGGTTAAGCGTTTTTAACCAAATATATAATTGCTTGTTTTTAAAATAAGTTTCAACACTTTAAAAAGTGCTTTTGAAATACTTTTTAAAAGCTACTTTTCTTCAACCAATCCAAACAGACTCTTAATAAATGTAGAGATTGATTGATTACCAAAATAAGGACTAGCTTAGGTATGTTTTAATGAAATTGCTTAAATTATTTTTACTAAAACAAGTTAACTATTCTTCTTATTCAAGCAGAGCTTAGTCAAAATCAAATTTGAAAAGTTTTCTCATATTAAATTATTTTATTAGTACAAAACAAAATTTATTGTCTTTGCTAAACAAATTTTTAAAGTTGCGACAGTTGTTGAAAACCTAGTATTTTCTAACTATTCAGAGGCAAGCCATAAAATCAATAATTTAACATCGACTTGAATAAATATAAATAAAGAGTCATTTAATGTGCAGACTAAAATATTCTGAAATTATAATTTTTGAACTAATTTATTTTATTTAAAAAATAAAATAAAATAAATTTTAAATTAGATATAACAAAATAGAATATCTCAAAATCAAAGCTATAATATTCTATTTTATCACGCGTACCAAGCGGTCCATTAATTGGATAATAATTGATATGAACAATTATTATTGCAAGAATTTTAAAGAAAAAATTTAATCTGTCTTGCTGAACAATGAAGACTAGAAACTTCCATTTTTAGTGTTTCTTGCAGGTGAAACGTATGCATATTGTTAATTAAACTTTATACTTAGTCAAACTATCTGAATTTTATGCGTCTGTATAAATATAGAAAATGGATCGACTTCTATTGTCAAAATTATTAGATAAAATCAATTACAAAAATTAAATATTAACTCTGCAAAAGTTAGAAAATAGATTATTAACTTCTTTTATAGAACGATAAAATTATCAGAAATTTGAGTTTTAAATAGTTCAGCTGTGGACTTTTGGATAAAAAGGGTAAGAAACATCCAAGTATAGAGTCTATGTAGACGTTAAATTATACATTTCAAATATTTTTTTCACTTTGTTTAAAGTTTATGTAGCTGAGTTAAAGAATGAAGACGTTTGGTTATATTTTTCACAAAGAATATTTGAAATAATGTTTATAATTGAATGTACGTATTTTTAAAATGTAACTTTAAAAGTGAAGATAGATTGCAACACATGTAATAAATTATTTTTTAAAATTTAAAGTATAACTTCAAACGAGATTTAAAAATTTTCATGGTCGATTAGTAATTTCAAATAAAATAAATAAATTATTCCAACAGTTAACTTTTTTTTCCAAATAAATCCTAAGAATAAGAGACATGAGGATAGAAAATATAATTATATTTGAAAATAGAATAAGAAAACGCATTTTTTAAAAAAATAAAATAAAAAGTGAAATAGATATCTCATTTTATCAAATCAAATTCTAACTTGAAACGTCCATACTGAAAACACCAACGAAAACAATAATCGCTAACTTGAAACGTCTCATCTTTCGCCATGTTGTATTAAAATAAAAAACATATTATCCGTCTTGAAACACATAAGGAACAAATCTGCACAAAAAAAAAAGTAAATGAAAAAGCAACAAATTACTGGAAAAAAATAAAATTGTATTAATTTCAGTATACATAAATAACAAACTTAATATATAATGAGAGTAAAATAAGGAGCAAGGAAAGAACCTAAAATATCTTATAGGCAACGGTTTATAACTCATTGGATAATTAATTAGGGATTCAAATAATTAACAACAACAACAACAATACCCCAATGCCTCAAAGGCTCCCGCTCATTGCGGGGTAAAGGGGGGGTCGGATGTACGCAGCCTGACCCCATGTTTAAAAACATAGCGCGACTGTTTCCGGATGACCCATGATGAGCGTCGAAAGTTGCATTGACTAACTATTACTTCACAATTGAAAGACGCGCAGACAGTTTAAAGAGCCATTTTGCTTTATTTTATCATACCCCAATTTAATAGGAATCTAAATCCAAACATTAATTTAGTTATTTTTTTTAGTAGATTTCCTCATTTTTTTAATTTGAATATTTAATTTTAAATTTTTAATTAAAATGCTACAAGTTGCAATAAATCTAGTGTTAAAATCTGTAACTCACTATCTATTGCTAAGGTCCATAATAATATATCTAATATTCATCATTTTAAAAATTTATTCAAAATAAATACTCTTAACATAAAATTGTTTACATAACATTTCATTCCTATGTTATTACATAAGCAAAGTCTTTGTTGATCCTTTATGAGCCTCAGGGGCCGAATGTTCACAGGCACACCGATCTCCCTCCTTTGTATGAGCACAAAAAGCGCTTACAAATTTTTCCTTCCACTCTTCTTTGCATTGTTGTGTGCACTCAGTTATGTTGCACGTGAAAATAATAATTTTAGTGTCACCTTCGACAACAGAATTTCCTTCAATCACAAAAATCATTAAGACAATTAAGGAAAATATCATTCGAAGATTCATTTTTTTCCCCGCTCTCTTTAAATAACAGAAGACAACAAGACTCAAATGCAATACTTCTATAGTTCGATATTTATAGGGATAATAGTGACTCATTGGTTATTCTACACTTGCTTAAATAAGTATAGAGATAGATGAATTACCAAAAATTCAGATTTACTTACTTAAAATTATTTTTATAGACTCAAGTTAACATATTTTTCCTATTTTATCATTCAAGCACCACCTGGTCAACATTTGTTTTATTTGATTACAAAATAAATATTTTAAAGTTTGCTATATTTGGCTTAAAAATCAGTTTTATTTGCCAACAATTTCATCATTTTATCTGTAATTATTTTTTATAATCTCTATATGATTTTGCTCCTAATTTTTTTTCCTAATTTTTCTTCTGTTCTTTTTTTATTTTGTTTTTCCTTTTTTTCTTCTTACTTTTTCTTTTCTCCATTTATTTCTTTTTCCTATTTTTCTTTTATTTTGTTTCTTTTTCTTTTTCTTGTTCTTTCTTTCCTTCTAAATTATTTTCTCCTTCTTTTATTTTTTCTTTGTAAATTATTTATGATAAAGAAGAAATATAACCATTGTTTATTACAAAAATAATTTTAAAAAATCTTAAATATTTCACATGTTTTATCAAAATTATATATTATAAAAATTTAAAAATAACTTTTACATATAAATTAACTTACATAATCACTTTATATTAAAGTTGAATTAAAATAAATGAATACAAGTTAATTGATAAATAAAACTTTAGAATATTAATTAACATTTTATAATGTATAACAACTTAAGTACATTTCAAACATTTTGATTAAAAAATCCTCAATAACACTTACGTACCAAATAAATTAACAATTTTTTTCATGTTAAGCTCTTTTATTCAAATACGTGTGCTTTTAAAATACTTTTTAAAAGTTACTTTTTTCGAGCCAATTCAAACAAGCTCTTGATAAATGTAGAGATCGATTGATTACCAAAACAAGGACCAGCTTAGGTATGTTTTAATGAAATTCCTGAAATTATTTTTAGGGAAACAAGTTAAATATTTTTCTTATTCAAGCAGAGCTTAGTCAAAATCAAATTTGAAAAGTCTTTTTCAGATTAAATTATTTTACTGGTACAAAACAAAATTTTATTGGCTTTGCTAAACAAATTTTTAAAGTTGAGTTGTTGAAATACTAGTAGTTTCTAACTATTCAGTGGCAAGCCATTAAATCAACAATTTAACATCGACTTGAATAAATATAAATAAAGAGTCATTTAATATGGAGACTAAAATATTCTCAAATTATAATTTTTAAACTAATTTATTTTATTTAAAAATAAAATAAAATAATTTTAAATTAAATATAATAAAATAAAATATCTCAAAATCAAATCTATAATATACTATTTTATCTCGCGTACCAAACAATCTATTAATTAAATAATAATTGATACGAATAATTATCATTGCAAGAATATCAAAGAAAAAATTGATCTGTCTTGCAGAGCAATAAAGACTAGAAACTTCCATTATTAGTCTTTCCTGCAGGGAAACATATGCATATTGTTAATTAAACTTTGTACTTAGTCAAAATATTTAAATTTTACGCGTCTGTATAAATATCAATAAATAGATCAACTCTATTGCCAAAATTATTATATAAAATCAATTACAAAAATTAAATATTAACTTTGGAAAGGTTAGAAAATAGATTATCAACTTCTTTTATAGAGCGATAAAATTATCAGAAATTTAAGTTCTAAATAGTTTAGCTATGGACTTTGGGATAAAAAAAGGTATGAAACAATGAAGCATAAAATCTATTGTCACGCCCTGGGTTCACACCTTTAGGTGTGGTCGGTGCCAAGCGAATCACTTGGCGTAGCTACTCTACTCAGCGGAAGACTTAAATGACAAATGGAAGACTTGAATAATATAAACTAAAGATGCTGCAATATCTGAATAAACTGAATAGTAGAAGTGTCTCAATAGTAACAGAAAATAAGAACTGAAATACCTGTCATATAGTTCATGGAATCTCTAACTAGAATAATCTGATACAACTACCGGGACAGGCCCACGGTAGCCATAACTAAAAAGAATTACTAAAAAGAAAACATAGATAATGACTTCAAACCCTCTGACTGAGAAGAGGCCTCACCAATAGCTAGATGGATGACTGGTCCTCAATGGAGCGTCTGCTGAGGGACTCTATCACCTGCGTCTGCATCATAAAATGAACAGGGCCAAAGGACGTGAGTACGTGGAATGTACTGTATGTAAAATGGCCAAAATGGAACTCAAGACAAGGCATTATGCTCAAAGTAACTAAACATGTCTCAAAATAAGATAGCATAAGTAATAAATGTAGTACATGCTGAAAATAGAACATATGCTGAAAGGTTGTACGTAGAAACTAGCTTGCTTTAACTTGCCGAGTTTCTCTAACCGACAACCACCACTATGGGTTTCGTGATGATACAACATCTTGCCTACGCTGCTAGAGCTGCCCCATACCTTACCAGGGTAAGGAACGAAAACTAGGGGAGTGGATCCATCCCAAACTAGGTCATTTCAGTGGCAATGAGGAGTTGTACTTTTTAATACAATCCTATCGTTACGTAGTTTATGAGTTTAAGTTATTATTACTCTCACTTATAGTTGTGCTCAATACTACTCCCAAAATAGCTTTTATAATGCTCATACTTAAAGAGTATTCTTGCTCAAAGTATTACTTTCTTCTCTTTGGGACTTACCAGAACTCTAGCTTTTCTTAAACCTTTCTCAACTTGTCTCTGTTCTTTAACTGAAAAAATAGTATCATTACAAGTGTCTCAAAAACATAGTTGTATTACTTAGCTATCTTGCAAATACAAGGCTTTAAGTACTCTGTAAACTTGACTCAAACTTTGAACATTATAGCTTTTCATGAAATAGACGTATGGTTCTCACAAATACAACAATAACTGTAAATCTTGTCTCCATAGCTTAACTTAGTACTAAAAGCAGCAAAGGTCATGATTTTTATTAAGAAAGATGCATGAACAAGTATCTTGAAGAAATTCACTAGTAATGAAGGAAAACTGAGTTCAACTTAAAAGCTTAATCCTTGGGTAGAGATTTGTAGTCAAAGATACTAAAACATATGTAAGATAACTTTTGGAGGGCCTTACATACCTGGAGAATTAGTTTCTTGGAAGAATTGAAGAGGATTGTTGACTGCCCTAGATTTTGCCCCTTTGAAACTACGTTCTGAGTTCTTGGAGTATTTGTTGAAGTTAATGATATGAATACTCACATTTTAGGAGTTTAATTAGGTGAAAAGCGACAAGTTTAGGCTTAAAAGAGTGAGAAAGGTCAAAAATATCCATCTTTAAAATGACTGGTAGGGTTGCTTACGAGACCCTCTATGACCCGTAGAAGCTCTATGGCTCGTATGGGACCTTTCATGAACTTTTGGACAATTTTGGGGTCCCTGAAACTTTTTACTAGTCCCCTTTTACGATCCATAGAGGTATCTACGACCCATAGATGGGTTCGTAAAGTCAGGGGCTGAAAATTGAAGTCCTCTGACTTTTTTCACGAAATATTGATACGAGTTGTACTCCGATTTACAACTCATAACTGGGTCTCGTATTCAAACTCTGCACTGGCAGTCCTCAGTAAAATGACTATAACTTTTGACTTTGAATCCAAATAAGGCGAAACCAGTTGAGTTGGAAAACTAATTCAAAGAGCTTTCATTTGGTATGTCATGGGACTTCTAATTCTTTGTGTGCTAAGAGTTATAGCCATTTAAAGTTGATACTTGCATAATCTAAGGCTAGAAACTCAACTTATAGGAAAGTTTTAAACTCGGCTAGGTACTAGAGGTCTCTTATGACCCTAATACACTTCCCACATATAAGAGTGAGACTTGAAACATGAGTACTTCTGTAGATAGAGTTGTGGGGTGTCACATCTATGTAGACGTTAAATTATATATTTCAAATATTTTTTTATTTTATTTAAAGTTTATGGAGTTGAGTTAGAAAAATGAAGATGTTTGGTTATATTTTTGTTTCGTAAAGCATATTTCGAATAGCGTTTGTATTTGAATGTACGTACTTTTAAAATACAACTTTAAACGGGAAGATGAATTGCAAACATGTACTCCCTCTGTCTCATTTTATGTGACACCCTTTCCTTTTTGGTCTGTCCAAAAAGAATGTCACCTTACTCTAATTGGAAACAATTTAACCTTAAAATTCCCCTTTTACCCTTAATGAAATGATTCTCAACCGCACAAATATCTAAGAATGATTTTAGACCACAAATTTTAAAAGTCGTTTTTTTATTAGATATCGTGCCAACTCAAACGGTGCCACATAAAATGGGATGGAGAGAATAATAAATTATTTTTTAAAACTTAAAATATAACTTCAAACTAAATTTAAAAATTTTCACGGTCGGTTACTAATTTCAAATAAAATAAATAAATTATTCCAACAATTATTTTTTTTTTTGCCAAACAAATTCGAAGAATATGAATAATAATCATATTTGAAAATAAATTAGAAAGACACATTTTAAAAAATAAAATAAAATAAAAAGTGAAATAAATATCTCATTTTATCAAAACAAATTCTAATCCATGGATCACGTGTTCGAAGTTTCTCATTTTTAAACAAATCAAACTATTACTGATTCCCCATTTGAAAAAGGTTTTCTATTTTGTAATGAAAAGGATGGAGTACTTTTTTAAAAAAAATAATAAGATAATAATAATAATAATAATAATAATAATAATAATAATAATAATAATAATAATAATACTTAAATATATATATTTTTAAAATATTACAATTCTATATTATTTTTTTCTAAGATATTGGACAACTCAAAGCACTTGCAAGTTGCAACTATCCATTTTATTTATAAAATTATACTAAATATAGTAGTATTATACATTGGTGTGAAATGATCTAAGTTTTGAGATGGGTGCAAAATAAATTGGATAACATATTTTCAAAAAGTTGATCAAATATAAATACTGTTTAATAGATATTTCGATGAATAATACGGATAATATTCATATTATTAGTATTCATTTATTTGTGTCTTATTTTCACAGAGTTTTTGATTTTTAAAAGTCTAAGTTTTTGTCTGATTATTTTTCAATTATTTCTGAAGCCATGAATAAAATATCTATTCGTATTATTTGTTAAATAACTGTTCTTCCCCGCCTTCCCTTTTTTTTAATCACTGTCAAAAATAAAAGCTGATCAAATATTATATGTTATCTTTTTTCAATCAATTGATACATAGTCGATTTGATTCGATCTGATCTAATTATTTATGAAAAATATAATATAATTAATTATTGGCGTAAACAACTCTCCAAGAATTTCAAAGTAAAAGGAAAAACATTGTGTCCTGGTACATGTGCAAAGAACTTTCATAGTTTTAATATTTCATACACGTAGGTAAAAAATATGTGTATCACGTGACACTTCCTTTTTTCATGCTAATAGTATTAAAAATCAATGTGAGAATTTACTATTGCTATTAATTTAATTTAAAATTTGAAAAACAAAAAGTGTGATTGGTCCCCCCCCCACCCCACAAAAAAAAAAAGCAAGAATATTTATTTCCAAGCTAAACATAATATTTAAAAATTGAGTGGGAGTGAGCAACTTTTAGACTTGG
The DNA here is from genome assembly GCA_026153255.1 of Solanum medicagineum. Classification (NCBI taxonomy): domain Eukaryota; kingdom Viridiplantae; phylum Streptophyta; class Magnoliopsida; order Solanales; family Solanaceae; genus Solanum; species Solanum medicagineum. Next base: position 760,741 of record JAPFFP010000103.1, read on the forward strand.
TCAATTCTTTCGTTTTAACTTAACTAATATTTCTCTGCCATTTTTCAGTTAGGTACGGTACATGTATTAATTTGATTTGATATATCTAATATATATAATAATATAATTTTATTTTTTTTTTGGAATTTTGTCATTTTATTATGCTTAAGACGTGGTGTATACAACACACCAATAATGATCATGGCGTTTTAAACATGATACATCGTATCAATGAGTATTATATTACTAAAGGAAAAATAAAACAAATATAATTGTCGATCCACTCAATAATGAATATATAATTTATGTGTATAATCACTAGAGTCGTGAATATGAGCTAGACAGATAGATTGGATTAACCTGGCCTAATCCGTGAATCCATGATTTAGCAGGATTGAGCTAAGATTTTTGGAGTCTATTTAAAAAATGAAAATTTTAGCTCGGTCTAAATAAACCTGCTAATTTGTGAGGTTTTCGCAATATGAGTTGGACTGATCTATGGATCGAATTAAAAAATAACAAACAAAAATAGAGTATTAAAAATAATAAGAGTCTACACTCAAGTTCATTTAAAAAATTTAAAATATTAAAATTTTTTAGATACAAATTATGTTCTTATAATATGTAATAGTAACACTAATACCATGTAATATTGTCCTGTTCTATTTATTGTAACATCCCACACCTTACATGTAATAGTTCTGAGCAATGAATATGATATAGCTTTGCTAAATTAGTGCCAATTTTTAAAAACGTTTGAATCTCGAATTAGAGGGCGATGTGTACGTTTAACGCTTCAGAGGATCGAGTTTATATAAGTTTTAAGTTAAATTGAGGAGATCGTGGCCTTAAATGAAGTGAGAGAAGTGAGGTGCTTGTAGGACTTAGAAGCTAACAGGTTAGTCACCTACTTGCTTAGTTTAAATTTGCTAGCTAAACGGGGACGAGGCCTAACGCCGAATTTGTCCAAGTCCGATAAAGAATAAACTCCAAGTCAAGGATGTAATTTTGGCCCATGTTGTAGCTTCATAAATGGACAATATTTTCAGCCCAAGAAGAATAGAAAAAAGGGCCCAAGCCCATTACAATTCATTTGATAATTTAGGCCCAAAGTAACTAAAGAGAAAGGAGAAGAATACGCAGCAAAGGCCTATCAAGTTGGAGCTCCTTAAGGCCCAAGTGAAAGGAGCAAGAAGTTGCATCACCAGCTTAATATATTAAGGCTAAGAAATCAAAAGTAAGTCGGCCAAGAGGTGTTTTAAAAAGGGATGAAGACAGCTCCCTAAAACCATTTCAACTTGGACAAAAAAAAAAATCTGAGTTTCTTGGTTGTTCTTTGCTCTCTTTCAACGTGTGAAAAACAGCCATCACAACCTTACAAGGACTCCTAAAAAAGCTATAAACCTTGAGTTTAAAGGTAAGTAAAGCTACTTATGCATTTAGTATGGTTTGTCTATAAAAACTAGAGAAATAAGCTAATTATACATGTGCTGAAAATTTTGGACAACATGTATCCTAAGGATTGTTGTACATTTTTCTTGTTAATTAAGAGGCTTTTCTCTTCTTGGTGTAAGACTATTAAAGGTCTAAAACAAGATGTATATGGCATGTACATAAGAATGGTTGTTGGAAAATACGATTATAAGTGAAAAGGTTGAAGAAATGCCTTTGAGTCGCTAATTATAAATTTATTGCCCGAGTGTTAGTTTTTATGATATTGGGCTGTCAAGAACTGTTTCTTTGCTGCTAATACTAGTCTTATTGCATAATATATTGTAGACAAATATTTGTGGGAAAAAGTCGTCACTCCAAGGTAATAACGAGGTATGTGAGGCTCCTTGATTTCGTATTATTTGGCATGAAACATAAATCCCTCCTCTGCACATAAAGGCACTTACCAATTCCGACACAACTATTAACCATGTCTCCACCCTTTCACATGTTCATATGCTCCCATACATAGTCATCTTCAAATCTTCAGACATACTTGGATACCAAGATACATGGGTTCTTGTTGCTGAATAAATTTCACAAGTTATTTCATCTCATACGCATTTCATTATTTGCGTAACGTACTCTTTTCATTGTCATATTGTCTTGTATGATTATTTACATGTCACATGTTACATCTACAGTTCTACAACTCCAATATTATGATCACTAAAAGAATCATCTTAAAAGTAATTGAAAGATAAAATAAAGTACATTGCTTATTGATTAGTGGTAACCCGAGGGGTGGAAGAATCACCTAGACAGGGTCAATCCTATCACGGGTGGTAGCCCAAGGTGTGAAAGGAAAAGCCTAGCAAGGGTCGATCCCGATATAGATTTACCACCGATCAGCTGGTCATTTGTACTATATGATGTGCACAGATTATACAGTAAAGGTAAAGTAATAAAAAGAACATAAAGTAAATGATTCCACAGTATAACTAAAGGTGGTCTATTATCCTTCCACCAGTTCATTGTTTCATTTGAGTTGTTACTTCATATACAGTATTTTCTACCTTACATATTTAATACATTATCTAGTACTGACGTCCCTTACGGGGGACTTGCATTTCATGCTGCAGGTACAAGTGATAGTAGCTCTCCCAAGTAGGAGTATAGGATATCCAGCTGTTGTTATTAAGCTCCAGGTTGCTTCGAAGCTTTGTGTGTCTAGAGCTTATATTTTTGTATTGTATAGTTAGTCGAGGCGGGGCCTGTCCCGACCCTTATCAGATACTTTTCCTTATCTAGAGGCTTTGTAGACTATGTAAACTAAAGTGTGGTCATGTCTCGTACTTTAGACGACGTGGCCCCAATGGCCTGGTCATATGCATTTCCTTTTGGCTTGTTATTTATATTTACTTTCTTGAAAGCATGTTGAATGTAGAAATCCCTTATAATATATATAGAAAGCTCATGGATACAAGTTGGTTCTCTCGAGCCTTATCTGCAACGGGTGTCAGTCCACCTTAACGTGACTTTAGGGCGTGACATTTATTTTGAATATTTTAAAATATAATTTAATTTAAAAATTTTATTAAAAAAATATACTAATAAAAATGTGGGCTAACCTGGCAAGGCCTGCAGCTCACGTACTGATAGGCTAGGCCCACGGCTCACGTATTGATATATTGTATGGACTAAACCAAGTGGGATGACCAACCCATATTGACAACACTAAATTAATCACAATATTTAATTATTGATAAACAATGAATCTAATATATTGTCGGCCTCAATTATAACAATAACATACATGTGGGGAATAATTTAAAATAACTTCTAGAGCTAAGTTCAATTTCTTTAATATTGTACCTAACATTCTGTTTATATAGCTCCAAACTCTTGAAAAGGAACTTGGATTATTTACTAACTTCCAAATCTTTAATTTAACTTTTTGTTTCCTTTTCTTTTTTCTAACCATTAATATAAAAACCCCTCATTGTCTAGAAATCAAATTATCATTTTTTTTGTGAGAAAATTAGAAATGGGAAGAAAACCTTGTTGTTCTAAAGAAGGTTTGAAGAAAGGTGCATGGACTAAAAAAGAAGATCTGCTTCTTACTGAATATATTAAGCTATATGGTGAATGTACTGGATGGAGATCTCTTCCTAAGAAAGCAGGTAAAGAAACATCAAACAGAGTAAAATTTACGTACACTCTATACATTTTATATCTCACAATGAAATTATGTTGTGTAAGTTGTTGAATATTTTGTTAGAAATTCATTGTAAATGTGCTCATTCGAAGTTGTTTCCCATGAAATGATTTGTTTTCTCCTCCAAGAGTTTAGTTTGAAAGATGAGTAGAATCTCTTCATTTCATGATTCGATGAAATATATGATTTTATATTAAATTGCTAGGCAAAAAAATGAGTCTTTTTAGTAATGAGTATTGATTAATTTCATTCTCTTTCTGCTCCCCTTCTTTGACAACTTCTAATTTGCACATAGTAGTGAGATCCAAATTTAGACGTTGTGAATTCTGGGTGGTTAAAAAAGATGTTTTCAACAATGTGATCACCACTTTAAAGAAATATGCGGTTTAATTCTCTCCTAATCACCTGAATCCAATAATATAAAAAGTTAATTATTTCAATGCAATTAACTTAAACTCGTTACTAATTAATCCTTCATATTTTAGGGCTACTAAGATGGGGCAAGAGTTGTAGACTAAGATGGGTAAATTATCTTAAGCCGGGACTCAAGAGAGGGGCCTTTACGCCCGAAGAGGATGATCTTATTGTTCGACTTTATAATCTTTTGGGTAGTCGATGGTCCCTCATTGCTGGAAGAATACCAGGTAGAACAGACAGTGACATCAAAAACTATTGGAACACGAATCTTCTCAAAAAACTCAAAGCTCAAGGAAAAGAGCCAAGTAGACACAAATTTCAAGCAAAACGTAGAAGGAGGATAAAGGAGAAAGCAAATGTCTCTTCCCAAATAATAAAAAAAAATACGTCAAGGAGGAAGAAGAAGGAGAAGATTGACGAAAGTCCATTTTTCTTCTCAAAACAAGATGGAACAAGTAGTGGAGCATCTACTAGTGAAGTCCATTTTTCTTCTCAAAACATTGAAGATCAAAGCCAAGATGAAATTTATGAGAAACTTCAAGTGATAGATGATTTACTTCTCAATGATAATTGCCTTTTTCCACATGAAAAATGCATAGATTTCAATAATAATGGAAACCATATGTTATTGGAGGAGGTCTATGAAGAGTATTTTCGACTTGTTTATGAAAATTCATGTCATTTTGGTCGAGCAGAGGGGATTTAGAATGTAAGTCATATGAGTTAAATTTTTAAGATTTTTAGTGAATGTTGAAATTATATTTTGACATTTATATATTCGTATTCATTTTTCGGATGAATCCAATAATGCTCTACACCCCTTTGTTGTCGTGGTCATGCACATTATGAGTCAAGTCAATGACTTTTTAAGTTCCAATTAGACACGTATATATTTGTTCAATAAATAAAATTCCTACTATGTTTGGTGTCTCTGTCACTTTTATGGTCCCCTCACTAATATTATTGTGCTTTTACTTTATGTGATATTTTTAATTTTTTAAATTTAAATTATGTGAACATTGATTAATACTTATTTTTAAAGTTAGTTCAATTTAGCATAATGAATTAACTAAATTAACTTTCAACAAAAAGATCACATAAATTGAGAAACATATTAAAGTTAAATATATTCCTAAAGTATGAAAATATTTTAATGAAAAATAAAGTCTTTACAAATAAAATTTTCAAAAAGTAACAAACTCAATTATTTTTCTAAAAATTATATTTCATAAAATATCTTCGTAGCAAACACATCCTAAATTATGTTACGTTAAAGAAGGATGAATAATCCCACCTCGTACAAAAATGTACCAATAACTAAAAAGTTATCAAGTTCTTCAAAATAGTAGGTGTATGAAGGGGCGAAGGAATTATATCAGTGACGGAATTAAAATTTTTATTTAAAAGATTCAAAATATAAAAAGATAAACATTCAAAAAATTTAAGAAAATTCATTATCTATTTATATATCTAGACCTTGTATATGTAGTATAATTTATCGACAATAAACCCTTATAATACTTGACTTTTCTCAGTGGTGGAATTAAAATATTTATTAAGGGAATTCAAAATATGAAAAATTAACACATTAAAAAATCGAAGAAAATTCAACATTGATCTATTATATGATTTTATACATATATACATAAAAAAATAATTTTAATCATAAATCAATACTATAATTTTCTAACGAGTAGGATTTATTATTTCCCTCTACTAATTATTTATTTCAAGGACGTATGGTCAATATCTTTACCTAATTATTAATTTATGCGTCCTCCGCCTAATATGGTGGAATCTTTTAATTATTTTGAGAAAATTATTGTACTAGATTGAGAGGGGGTGGGGAAATGAAGAGGACTTTGATTCAGCATGTGAATATTGACATCAATGTTTGCATATATGGGGAACATTTTCTAGAAGGAAAAAGAAAAAGGAAATAAGTGTTATGAAAAGTTTATTTTTTCAATAAATAAGTACTTAATAATTTATCCTTTTTCTTTTTAAAAAAATTATTACTAAAAACAAATGGGGCTTCTTAACAAAAAGTGTTCATATATTAATTATTTAGATCGGTTATTAATCAAAATTAAAAGCAAATCAATTCAATTGATTTTAAATTAGTAAAAGCAAATAAAGCTAAATATAATATATATTTATCGATTTCGATTTAGCTTTTCAATTATTAATCAACACAAAAGTAAAATTTAGAGGGGGATAAGGAAAAAGAAAAAATGAAATCAAACAAAGTTAGACATTGTTTCGGCCATTAGTATGGGCCATAATAGGATTTAGTTGGGCCACATCCCAACCCAAGGAAATTTTGCTTTTCTAGCATAGTTCATTCCTAAGGTCTGTTATGAGTTTTTCCTCTACAAACATCGGAGGAATTACAAAAATAGTGGTATTATTGCTATCTCTCCTTTCGGATCCTTCCTTTGCTCAAGTGTCTGTTAACTGGTTTTGTTCTCTAAATACCTGCTTCTGCTTTACTCCTCCCAACTTGTCCATTAAGCACCTGCATTCATAAAGGAAATTGTCATATTTTAAATTACCATTTTCAAACATGTTGATTATTTCCTGTGCATCCACATCAACCTCTAGAGGTGAGATTTGGTTTGGATGACAATTTTAAGGCCCTTCCTTAAAGCTTAGAGTTCTATTTCTATGGGGGTTACACACATTAGAGATTGCATGAAACCCATAACCCACTTCTTGTCGTGGTTCCTAAACACCCCTCCTATACCTCCCTGTCCCCAGTGCTACCTGAGTTAATATATACAGCCCCATCCATATTTAACTTTGTTTTGCCTCTTTCTAAGGGGTTCCATTTGACGTATACAATGTGTGGGGTGCCTCTCCCTCTTTCCTTGTTTGCTATGATCAGGGCAAACTAAGAGGTTTGGCTATAAACATGGTTGTACATTAGCTCCCCTTTTTCATTGTTGAATTTTTTTTTAATTTCTGTTTAGCGAAATGTGCCACGGGCAGTAGGGAAAAAAAGTCTCATTTGAGCCACAGAGATACATTGCTATTTTAAATTATTTTCCAATATTGCACCCAATCTCTCCCACTCAATTTCCCTTCAGCTGGGGTAGTGTGGTCCTAGCCATTTCTTCCGACTTCTTCCCAAAACTTTCTGGCTATTTGGCATTGGAAGAAAAGATGGTCGATATCCTTCTTGGGGTGCTCACAAACCTGCCACCGAGGATTGATGTTGACCCCCCCTCAAATGAAGGAGGTGATTCGTCTGGGTTTTCCCATGATGTAGAATCCATAGGAAAGTTGTCAACTTGTTGGGGATGTTTGCCTTCCATATTTTCCTAAATCCAACTTTCTCATTGGGGATCTCCTTCTCTTCTCCTTTAATAAAACTATAGACTGAGGATGTTGAGAATGACCCAGGTAGGATTTTATGGGTTAAATAATAGGATTCAGACAGATTTTCATGGGTGTTACCCACGGTTTGTGGTGTTGTCTGGGCATCCCTGAAAAATCATACAAGTAGGTCGGCAACGAGCCCGGCGAGCGGCTCAGGTGGCCCGGCGAGCGGCCCAGGTGGCCCGGCGACGTCGGCGGTGGCCCAGTAGGATTTTATGGCCCAAGGAAGTTCAAACAGGCGATTTCGGCAGTTTTTCATGGGTTTTAGCTCACAGTATCCTAAGATCTGATTATGAGTTATTAAATGATGGCGCTGCCTGGGGTTTCAAGCAAAGATTCCTGAACAATCATACGAGTGGGTCGACAACGAGCTTGGCAAGCTGACAGATAGACCGGCGGCGTTGGCGGACGCCTGGTAGGACTTTATGGCCCAAGGAAGTCGAAACAACCGATTTTGGCCATTTTCCATAAGTGTTAGCCCATGGATTCTGGCGCTGCCTGGGTTCCGGGCAAAGATTCCCGATAATCATACGAGTGGGTAGGTAGCGAGCCCGGCAAGCGGGCCAGGTGGCCCGACGGTGTTAGCTGGGGCCTGGTAGGTTTTTATGGCCAAAGGAAGCTGAAACAGGCGATTTCGACAGTTTTCCGTGGGCTAACACACCCACGGATTTTGGCGCTGCCTGTGATTTCGGGCAAAGATTCCCAAAAAATCATATGAGTAGGTCAACAACGAGCCCAACAAGCGACTCAGGTGGATCGACGGCGTTGGTGGGGGGCCTGGTAGGATTTTATAGCCCAAGGAAGTTGAAACAGACGATTTCAGCAGTTTTCCATGGGTGTTAGCCCACAAATTCTGGCGATTCCTTATGTTCTAGGCAAAGATTCCCGAAAAATCATACGAGTAGGTCGGCAACGAGCCCGGCACGCAGCCTAGGTACCCGACGGTGTTGGCTGGGGCTTGGTAGGATTTAATGGCCTAAGGAAGCCGAAACAAGCGATTTCGGCAGTTTTTCGTGGGTGTTAGCCTACGAATTTTGGCGCTACCTGGGGTTCCGGGAAAAGATTCCAAAAAAATCATACGAGTGGATCGGCAACGAGCCTGGGAAGCAGCCCAGGTGGCCCAGTGCTGTTGGCGGGGGCCTGATAGGATTTTATGGCCCAAGGAAGTCGAAACAGGAGATTTCGACAGTTTTTCATGGGTGTTAGCTTGCAGATTCTGGCGCTACCTGGGGTTCCGGGAAACAATTCCTGAAAAGTCATACGAGTGGGTCGACAACAAGCCCAGAAAGCGGCCTAGGTGGCCTGGCAGCGTTGATGGGAGCCTGGTAGGATTTTATGGCCCAAGGAACCCGAAACAGGCGATTTCAGCAGTTTTCCGTAGGTGTTAGCCCACGAATTCTGGCGCTGCCTGGAGTTCTGGGCAAAAAATCCCGAAAATTCATATGAGTGGATCGGCAACGAGCCCAATAATCGACCCAGGTGGCCCGACGACATTGACAGGGGCCTGGTTGGATTTTATGGCCTAAGGAAGCCAAAACAGGCGATTTCGACAGTTTTTCCATGGGCGTTACCCACGGATTTTGGCACTGCCTGGGGTTCCAGGCAAAGATTCCCAAAAAATCATATTAGTAGGTCGGCAACGAGCCCGGCAAGCAGCTCATGTGGCCCGGCGGGTTAGCGGGAGCTGGTAGGATTTTATGGCCTAAGGAAGCTGAAACAAGCGATTTCGACAGTTTTCCGTTGGTGTTAGCCGACGGATTCTAGTGCTACCTGGGGTTCCGGGTAAACATTCCAAAAAATTCATACGAGTGGGTCGGCAACGAGCCCAGCAAGCGGCCCAGGTGGCCCATCATTATTGGCGGGGGCCTGGTAGAATTTTATGGCCCAAGAAAGTCGAGAAAGGGAATTTTGGCCGGTTTCCATGGGTGTTAACCCACGAATTCTGGCGCTGCCTAGGGTTCCGAGCAAAGATTCCCGAAAAATCATACAAGTGGGTCGGTAACAATCCCGACAAGCGGTCCAAGTGGCCCGGCGGCGTAGGTTGGGTGTGGTAAGATTTTATGGCCAAAGGAAGCCGAAGCAGGCGATTTCGGAAGTTTTCCATAGGTGTTAACCCACAGATTCTTATGTTGCTTGGCGTTCCAGTAAAAGATTCCAAAAGATCATATAAGTGGGTGGGCAACAAGTCCGGCAAGTGGTCATAGCCCAGCGAGGGCTTGGTAGTATTTTATGGCCCAAGGAAGCTTAATCAGGCGATTTCGGCAGTTTTCCATGGGTGTTATCCCACGGATTCTGGCACTACCTGGGGTTTCGGGCAAAGATTCATGAAAATTCATACGAGTGGATTGAAAACGAGCTCGGATAGCGGTCTAGGTGGCTCGGCGGCGTTAGCGGGGCCTGGTAGGATTTTATGGCCAAGAAAGTCGAAACAGGCGATTTCGGCCCTTTTCCGTGGGTGTTAGCCCATTGATTCTGGTGCTGCCTGGGGTTCCGAGCAAAGATTCTCCAAAAATCATACAAATGGATAGGCAACGAGCCCGACAAGTGGTCCAGGTGGCCCGACAGTGTTGGCGGGGCCCTGGTGGATTTTATGGCCTAAGGAAGCCGAACCAGGCGATTTCACCAGTATTCTGTGGGTGCTAGCCCATGAATTTTAGCATTACCTGGGGTTCCAGGAAATGATTCTTGAATAATCATACGAGTGGCCTGCAATAAGCCCCGAAAGTGGCCCAGGAGGCCCGGCGGCGTTGGCGGAGGCCTTGTAGGATTTTATGTCCCATGGAAGCCGAAACAGGTGATTTAGGTCCTTTTCCGTGGGTGAAACACCCACGGATTTTGGCCCTGCCCGGGGTTCCGGGCAAAGATTCTCCAAAATTCATATAAGTGGGTCGGCAACGAGCCCTGGCCCGGCGGCATTGGCGGAGGCCTAGTCAGATTTTATGGACAGAGGAAGCTGAAATAAGCGATTTTGGCAGTTTTCCTTAGGCGTTAGCCCACGAATTCTGGCGCTGCATGAAGTTTCGGGCAAAGATTCCCAAAAAATAATACTATGGGTCGGCAACAAGCTTGGCAAGCGGCCCAGGTGGGCTGGTAGCGTTGGCAGGGGCCTAGTGGTATTTTATGGCCCTAGGAAGCCGAAACAGGCGATTTCGATAGTTTTTCGTGGGTGTTAACCCATGGATTCTGGTGCTCCCTGGGGTTCCGGAAAAAGATTCCCGTAAAATCATACGAGTGGGTCGGTAACAAGCCCGGCAAGCGGCCCAGGTGGCCTGGCGGCATTGGCAGGGGCCTGGCGGCATTGGCAGGGGCCTGGTAGGATTTTATGGCCCAAAGAAGCCAAAACAGGTGACTTGGGCAGTTTTTCGTGTGTGTTAGCCCATGGATTCTGGCGCTGCCTGGGGGTTCCGGGCAAACATTCTCAAAAAATCATACCATTGGATCGACAATGACCCGAAAAGCAGCCCAGGTGACCCGGCGATGTTGGTGAGGGCCTAGTAGGATTTTATGGCCCAAGGAAGTCAAAACAGGTGATTTTGGCCCTTTTCCATGGGTAACACCCACAGATTCTAGCGTTTCCTGGGGTTCCGAGCAATGATTCTCAAAATATCATACCAGTGGGTCGGTAACGAGTTTGGCAAGCATCCCATATGGACCGGCAGCATTAGCGGGTTCTTGGTAGGATCTTATTCCCCAAGGAAGCCGAAACAGGTGATTTCGGCAGTATTCTGTGAGTGTTAACCCACGGATTTTGGCACTACCTGGGGTTCCGGGCAAAGATTCATGAAAATTGATACGAGTGCGTCAAAAACAAGCCCAAATAGCGGCCCAAGTGGCCCGGCGGCATTGGCGAGGGCCTGGTGGGATGTTTTGGCCTAAGGAAGCCGAAACATGCGATTTCGGCCCTTTTTCGTGGGTGTGAGCCACGGATTCTGGCGATGCCTGAGGTTCTGGGAAAATATTCTCAAAAAATCATACGAGTAGGTCGGCGACGAGCCTAACAAGCGGCACAGGTGGCCCGGCAGCGTTGGCGGGGCGCTGGTGGAATTTATGGCCTAAGGAAGCCGAAACAGGCGATTTCACCAGTATTCTGTGGGTGTTAGCCCATGAATTCTAGCGTTGCCCGGGGGTCCAGGCAAAGATTCTTGAAAAATCATACGAGTGGGCCGGTAACGAGCCCAGAAAGTAGCCTAGGTTGCCCAGCAGCGTTAGCAGGGTCCTGGCAAGCTTTTATGGCCCAAGGCAGCTGAAACAGGCGATTTTGGCCCTTTTTCGTGGGTGTTAGCCCACAAATTCTGGCCCTGCCCGGGGTTCCAAGAGAAGATTCTTAAAAAATCATACGAGTAGGTCGCAACGAGCCCTAGCAAGTGGCCCAGGTGGGCCGGCAGCGTTGGAGGGAGGCTGGAGGAGTTTATGGCCCAAGGAAGCCGAAACAGGCAATTTTGTCAATTTTTGGTATGTGTTAGCCCACGGATTCTGGCGCTACCTGGGGTTTCGGGCAAAGATTCCCAAAAAATCATTTGAGTGGGTCGGTAACGAGCCCTGCAAGTGGCCTAAGTGGCTCGGCGGCGTTGCCAGGGGCCTGGTAGGATTTTATGGCCCAAGGAAGCCGAAACAGGCGACTTCGGCCCTTTTTTGTGGGTGTTAGCCCACGGATTCTAGCGTTGCCTGGGGTTTCAGGCGAGAATTCGTAAAATATCATACGATTGGGTCGAAACGCACCCGGAAAGGGGACCAGGTGGCCCGGCAGCGTTGGTGGGAGCCTGGTAAGATTTTATGGCCCAAGGAAGCTGAAACAGGCGATTTCGACCGTTTTCAGTGGGTGTTAGCCCATGGATTCTGGCGCTGCCTGGGGTTCCGGGCAAATATTCCCAAAAAATCATTCGATCAGGTTGATATCGAGCCTGGCAAGCTGTCCAGGTAGCCCGGCGGCGTTGGCGGGGGCTTGGTAGGATTTTATGGCCCAAGAAAGTCGAAAAAGGCGACTTCGGCCCCTTTTCGTGGGTGTTAGCCCACAAATTCTGGCGTTGTCTGGGGTTTCAGGCGAAGATTCCTAAAACATCATACGAGTAGGTCGGCAATGCGCCCAGCAAGCGGCTCAGTAGCCCGGCAATGTTGGCGGGGTCCTGGTAGGATTTTATTGCCCAAGGAAGCCGAAACAGGCGATTTTGGCAATTTTTCGTGGGTGTTAGCACACGGGATCTGGCGCTGCCTGGGGTTCCGGGAAATGATTCCCAAAATATCATATGAGTGGGTCAACAATGAGCCCAGCAAGCAGCCCACGTATCCCGGCGGCGTTGGCGGGCAACAAGTAGGATTTTATGGCCCATGGAAGCCGAAATAGGTGATTTCTGCCCTTTTCCATGGGTGTTAGCCTATGGATTCTTGCGCTGCCTGGGGTTTCAAGCGAATATTCCCAAAAAATCATACGAGTGGTCGGCAACGAGCCCGGCAAGCGGCCCAGGTGGCCCAGCGGCGTTGGCGGGGACCTGGTAGGATTTTATGGCCCAAGGAAGCCGAAACAAGTGATTTCGGCCCTTTTTCGTGGGTGTTAGCGCATGGAATCTAGCGTTGCCTAGGGTTCCGGATAAAGATTCTCGAAAAATCAAATGAGTGGGTTGGTAATGAGCCCAATAAGCGGCCCAAGTGGCCCGGCAGGGTTGGCGGGGGACTAGTAAGATTTTATGGCCCAAGGAAGCCAAAACAAGCGGTTTCGGCAATTTTCCATGGGATTTAGCCCACAGATTCTAGTGTTGCCTAGGGTTCCTGGCGAAGTTTCTCGAAAAATCTTATGAGGAGTCAGAAACAATCCCAGCAAGCGGCCCAAGTGGTCCGGCGACGTTGGCGAGGGCCTGGTAGGATTTTATGATTTTTCCAAGAAAGCTGAAAGAGGCGATTTCAGCCCTTTTCGGTGGGTGTTAGCGCACGAATTCTGGCGTTGCCTGGGGTTCCAAATAAAGATTCCCAAAAAATCAAACGAGTGGGTCGGCAATGAGCTCGAAAAGCGGCCCAGGTGGCCCGACGGCATTTGCGAGGGACTGGTAGAATTTTATAGCCCAAGGAAGCCAAAACAAGCGGTTTCGACAATTTTCCATGGGATTTAGCCCACATATTCTAGTGCTACCTAGGGTTCCTGGCTAAGTTTCTCAAAAAATCTTACGAGTGGGTTAGAAACGATCCCAGCAAGTGGCCCAAGTGGCCCAGCGACATTGGCAGGGGCCTGCTAGGATTTTATGATTTTCCCAAGATAGCCGAAACAGGTGATTTTAGTAGTTTTCCGTGGGTATTAGCCCACGAATTCTAGCGCTGCCTGGGGTTTCGGGCAAAGATTCCCAAAAAATCAAATGAATTGGTTGGCAACGAGCCCGGCAAGCGGGCTAGGTAGCTTGGTAGGATTTTATAGCCTAAGGAAGTCGAAACATGTGATTTTGGCCCTTTTCAGTGGGTGTTAGCTCACGGATTCCGGCGTTGCTTGGAGTTCCGGGCAATGATTCCCAAAATTTCATACCAGTGGCTCGAAAACAAGCCCGGCAAGCGGCCCAGGGGCCCGGCGGCATTGACGAGGGCCTAGTAGGATTTTATGGCATAAGGAAGCAGAAGCAGGCGATTTCGGCAGTTTTCCATGGGTGTTAGGCCACAGATTCTGGCGCTGCCTGGGGTTCCGGGCAAAGATTCTCTAAAAATCATTCGAGTGGGTCGGTAACAAGCCCGACAAGCAGCCCTGATGGCCCGACGGCGTTTGCGGGGGACTGGTAGGATTTTATGGCCTAAAGAAGCCAAAATAGGCGATTTCGACAGTTCTCCGTGGCTGTTAGGCCACAGATTCTGGCGGTGCCTGCGGCTTCGGGCAAAGATTCCCGAAAAATTATATGATTGGGTTGGCAACGAGCCCGGCAAGCGGCCTAGGTTGTCCGACAGCATTGGCGAGGGCCTGGTAGGATTTTATGGCCCATGGAAACCGAAATTGGCGATTTCGATTGTTTTTCGTTGCTGTTAGCCCACAGATTCATGCGCTGCATAGGGTTCCGAGCAAATATTCCCAAAATTTCCTACCAGCGAGTCGGCAAAGAGCCCAAATAGTTGCCCGACGGCGTTGGCTGGGGCCTTGTAGAATTTTATGGCCCAAGGAAACCGAAACAGATGATTTTGGCCCTTTTTCGTGGGTGTTAATCCATGGATTCTAGCGTTGCGTTGGGTTCCGAGCAAAGATTCTCGAAAAATAATACCAGTTGGTCGGCAACAAGCCCGGCAAGCGGCCCAAGTGGCACGGCGGCATTAGCGCGGGTCTGGTAAAAAAATTTATGGCCCAAGGAAGCCGAAACAGGCGATTTCGGCAGTTTTCTGTGGGTGTTAGCTCAAGGATTCTAGTGCTGCCTGGGGTTTCGGGCAAAGATCCCTCAAAAATCATATGAGTAGGTCCACAACGAGCCCGGCAAGCAGGCCCGACGGCATTGGCAGGGCCTGGTAGGATTTTATGGCCCAAGGAAGCTAAAACAGGCGATTTTGGCAGTTCTTCGTTGGTGTTAGCCCATGAATTTTGGCTCTGCCTGCGGTTCCGGGCAAAGATTTTGGAAAAATCATATGAGTGGGTTGACAACAAGCCCGCCAAGCGGCCAAGATGGTCCGGCGGCGTTGGCGGGGGCCTGGTAGGATTTTATCGCCCGAAGAAGCCGAAACAGGAGATTTCAGCAGTTTTTCGTGGGTAAAAGCCTACGGATTCTGGCGCTGCCTGGGTTTCCAAGCAAAGATTCCTAAAAAATCATACGAGTGGGTCGGCAACGAGCCTGACAAGCGACCCAGGTGGCCCGGTGGCGTTGGCGGGGGCCTGGTAGGATTTTATGACCCAAGGAAGTCGAAACAGGTGATTACACCGACCAACGAGACCGGCCAATTTTTTCAAAATAATAAATTGACCCGTCCGTAAAGAGCTCGACAAGAGGCCCAGATGGCTCCACGGCCCCGCAGGATGCCTAATAGTATTTTATGGGCCAAGCAATAGGAAATAGGCGATTTGGGCAGTTTTTCGTAGGTGTTAGCCCATGGTTTGTGGCGTTGCAAGGGGATCCGGGCTAGCTTTCTCAAAAAGTTACACTGGGTCTTCCGTAACAATCCCAGCAAGAGGCTCAAGTGGCCCGGCAGCGCTACAGGACACCTGGTAGGTATTTATGGGCCGAGCAACAGGAAACAGGTGATTTGCGTAGTTTTCCATAGCTGTTAGACAATGTTTTATGGTGTTGCCTGGGGATCCCAACCAAATTTCTCAAAAAATTACACTGAATCGTGCGTAACGAGCTTCGCAAGAGGCCCAGGTTGGCCTGTCAGTGCTGCAGGACGTCCTGCACGATTTTATGGGCCATGCAACAGGAAATAGGCTATTCAGGATGTTTTTCGTGGGTGCTAGCCCTCAATTAGTGGCGTTACAAGAGGATTCGAGCCAACTTTCGCAAAACATTACACTAACCTGTTCGTAATGAGTCCGAAAAGGGGCCCAAGTGGCCCGGCGGTGCCGCAGGACGCCTTGATGATTGGCACACAAAAGGAAACATGAGATTTGGCTATTTTTCATGGATGCTAGCCCACGATTTGTGGCACTACCCGAGGATCCGATACAACTTTCCCTAAAAATTACACAAACCCATCCGTAACAAGCCCGGCAAAAGGGCCAAGCTGTCCGGCGATGCCGCAGGATGCCTACTGGATTTTATGGGCCAAGCAACAGTAAACTGGCGATTTGGACAATTTTTCATGGGTGTTAGACCACAGTCTGTGGTGCTTCCCGGGGATCCAGACTAACTTTCCCAAAAGTTACACCGACCCATTCGTAACAAGTCGGTCAAGAGGCCCATGTGGCATCGGCGGTGCCGCAGTATACGTGGTAGGATTTTATGGGTCAAGCAATAGGAAAGAGATAATTCAAACAGTTTTGTGTGGGTGTTAGCCCATGATTTATGGCGTTGTGATGGGATCTAGCCAACTTTCAAAAAAATTTTAACACGATCGATTCGTAACGAGCCCATCAAGAGGCCCAGGTGGCCCGGCGGCAGCGCAGGATGCTTGGTGGGATTTCATCGGCCAAACAAAAAGAACAGGCGATTTGGGCAATTTATCGTGGTTGTTAGCCCACGGTTTCTAGCGCTTCCCGGGGATCCGAGCCAACTTTCATGAAAAATTACACTGACCCATACATAACGAACTCAGTAAGAGGCTCAGGTGGCCCGAAGGCACTGCAGGACACTAGGTAGGATTTTATGGGCCAAGCAACAAGAAACAAGCAATTTTTGAAAGTTTTCGTACGTTTTAGCCTATTATTTGTGGCGTTGCCCCGAGATTCGGGACAACTTTCGCAAAAATTTCCCCAACTTATTTGTAACAAGATCTGCAGGAGCCCAAGTGGCTTGGTGAGGCCGCAGGAGGCGTGGCAGGATTTTATGGGCCAAGCAATAGGAAATAGGTAATTTTGATAGTTTTTTGTAGTTGTTAGCCCACTGTTTGTGTCGCTGATCGACGATCCGAGCCAACTTTCTTGAAAAATTAACCGACTCATTCGTTACTATCCTTGCAAGAGTTTCATGTGGCTTGGCAATTTTGGCAATTTTTCGTGTGTTAGCCCGCGGTTTGTGGCTCTAGTCAAGGATCTGAGCCAACTTTCTCAAAACATTACACCGACCCATCCGTAACAAGATGGCAAGATCCCCACATGGCCCGGTGGCGCCACAGGACGCCTTGTAGGATTTAATGGGCCAAGCAGCAGGAAACAAACAATTTCAGCGATTTTTCGTGGGTGTTAGCCCATGATTTATGATGCTTCCCAGGGATCCAGGCCAACTTTCCCAAACAATTACACCGGCCCATGTTTAACGATCCCATAAAGAAGCCCAGGTGGCCCGCCAATGCCGCATGACTCATGGTACTATTTTATGGGCTAAACAATAGGAAACAAGCGATTTTGGCAGTTTTTCGTGGGTGTTAGCCCACGGCTTGTGGCGCTGCCCGGGGATATGGGCCAACTTTCCCAAAATATTATACGACCCATTCGTAGCGAGCCCGCCAAGAGTCCTAGGTAGCTTGGCTGTGCCGCAGGATGCCTAGTAGCATTTAATGGTCCAAGGAATAAGAAACAAGTGATTCCGACAATTTTTCATGGGTGTTAGCCCATAATTTCTGGGGTGCCAGGGGGCTTTGGCCCAATTTTCCTAGAAAATTACACGAAAGGGCCTGTAAACAATCCACCAAGATTCTCAAGTTGCTCGGCGGAGCCGGAGAACACTCGGTAGCATTTAATGGGCCAAAGAACGAGAAATAGGCGATTTCAACAGTTTTTCATGGGTGTTAGCCCAAGGTTTCTAGGGCTGTCAGGGGATTGGGTTCAAATATTTTCAAAATATTACAACAGTAGGTCCATAACGAGCCTTCCAAGAGTCCTACGTGGCCCAGCGGCATCGAAGGACTCCTGGTAGTATTTAATTGGCCAAGAAAAGGAAAATAGGCAATTTTTGCAGTTTGTTCGTGAGTATTAGTCCACAATTTCTGGGGCTGCCAATGGGCTCGGTCCTAATTTTCATGAACAATTACATGAGTGGGTTCGTTATGAGACCGCCAAGAGTTCAGGTGGCCCGGCAGTGCCAAAGAATGCCCCGTAGTACTTTATAGGTCAAGGAACAAGAAATAAGCAATTTTGGCAGTTTTTCGTGAGCTTTAGCCCATGGTTTCTGGGGCTATCGGAGGCTCGAACCCAATTTTCTTGAAATCTTATACGAGTTTCTCCGTAAAGAGCCCGCAGAGAGTCCCAGGTTGCACAGCAGCTTCGAAGGATGCTCAGTAGCATTTTCTGGGCCAAGGAATGGAAATAGGTAATTTCGTCAATTTTTCATAAGTGTTAGCCCATGGTTTATGGGGCTGCCGGAGGTTCAGGCCTAATTTTCTTGAAAACTTACACAAGTGGGTTTATAACGAGCCTGCCAAGAGTCCCAGTGGCTTGACGGTTCCAAAGGATGCCCGATAATATTTTATGGACCAAGGAACAAGAAAAAAGCGATTTCGGTAGTTTTTCGTGGTATTAGCGCATGGTTTCTATGACTTCTGGGGGCTTGGGCCCAATTTTCCCAAAACATTACAGGGTCCTTAACGAGATCTTCTAGAGTCCTAGGTATCCTTGCGGTGTTAGAGGACGCCCGGTAGCATTTTATAGGCCAAAGAATAAGAAATAAGTGATTTTTGTAGTTTTTTATGGGTGTTTGCCCATAATTTTTGGGGCTGCCGGGGGTTTGAGCCAAATTTTCCCAAAACATTACCCAAGTGGGTCCATAACAAGTGCACCAAAAGTCTTAGGTGGCTCGACGGTGTCGAAGGACACCCGGTAGCATTTTGACCCAAGGAACAGGAAACAGGCGATTTTGATAGTTTTAACTAGGTGTTAGCCTATGATTTCTAAGGTTGTCAGGGGCTCGAGCCTAATTTTCCCTAATCATTAAACGAGTGCATCCGTAATAAGCCCGACAAAGTCTCAAATTTTCTGGTGACGTCGGAGGATGCCTGGTAGCATTTTATGGGCTATGGAACAGGAAAAAGGTAATTTCAACAGCTTTTCATAGATGTTAGCCCACGAATTCTGGGGCTGCCGCAGGATCACGCCTAATTTTTTCAAAAACTTACATGAGTGGGTCCATCACGAGCCTGCCAAGAGTCTTAGGTGGCTCGGCGATGCTGGAGGATTCTCGATAGCATTTTATGGGCCAAGCAATAAAAAATAGGCAGCAGTTTTCATGGATATAAGTCCATGGTTTCTGGAGCTGTCAGGGTCTCGGGCTCAATTTTGTCAAACAACTACATGAATGGGTCCGTAAAGAGCCCACCAAGAGCCCCAGGTATCCCGTCGGTGCCGAAGGATGCCTAGTAGCATTTTATAGGCCAAGGAATAGGAAATTGATAATTTCGACAGTTTTTCATCAGTGTTAGCCCCCAGTTTCTGGGGTTGGCGGAGGCTCGGGCCCAATTTTCTTGAAAAATTATAGGAATGAGTTTGTAACGAGTCCGCAAAGAGTCCCAGGTGGCCCAACAGCATCGGAGGAAACTCAACATCACTTTATGGGCCAAGGAAAAGAAAAAAGGCGATTCAGTAATTTTTTGTAAGTGTTAGCCTACGATTTTTAGGGTTGCCGAAGGCTCAGGACCAATTATCCTAAAATATAACATGAGTGGATTCGACAAGCTATCCAAGATTCCTAGGTGGCCCAGCAGTGTCGGAGGACGCTCAGTAGCATTTTATGGGCCAAGGAACAAGAACAAGCGATTTTGATAGTTTTTCTTGGGTGTTAACCCACGGTTTCTGGGGTTGCCGGGGGATCGGACCCAATTTTCCTAAAAAATTACACGAGTGGGTTTGTGACGAGCCCGGCAAGAGTCCCTAGTAGCTCGGCAGCGCCGGAGGATGCCCGATAGCATTTTATGAGCCAATGAACAAGAAATAGGCGATTGAGACAATTTTTTGTAGGTGTTAGCCACGATTTCTTGGTCTGCTAAGGCCTCGGCCCAATTTTCCTGAAAAATTACATGAGTAGGTAGGCAACAGGCCCACCAAGATTCCTAGGTGGCTTGTCAACGCCAGAGGATGACTGGTAGCATTGTATGGGCAAAGGAATAGAAAACAAGTGATTTCGAAAGTTTCTCGTATCTATTAGCCCATCATTTATGGGGTTGTCGGGGGCTCGAGTCTAATTTTCCTAAAAACTATATGAGTGGGTCCATAATGAGCTTGCCAAGAGTCCCAAGTGGTCGGACAGTGACGGAGGACGCCCGGTAACATTTTATGGGCCAAGAAATAGGAAACAGATGATTTCGGTAGTTTTCGTGGGGTTAGCCCACGATTTCATGGGTTGTCGGGGGCTCGAAACTAATTTTACTAAAATATTATATGAGTGGGTTCTTAATGAGCCCTCCCAGAGTCCCAATAATCTTGGCTGCCCCGGACAAGGCCTAGTAGCATTTTATGGAAGAAGGAACAAGAAACAGGCAATTTCGACAGTTTTCCCACGAAATCTAGGGTTGTCGGGGGCTCAGACCCAATTTTCTGAAAATTATACCAACTCGTCTGTAACGATCCTTCCAAGTGTCCCAGTAGGCTTGGAGGCAACGGACGACGCCTGATAGTATTTTATGGGCCAATGAACAGAAAACAGGTGATTTTGGTAGTTTTTCGTGTGTGTTAACCCATAAAATGTGGTTACTAGGGGATCGAGCCTAATTTTCCCAAAGAATTATACCAACTCGTCCTTAACGATCCCTGCAAGAGTTCTAGTAAGCCAAGCGGCACCGAACGATACCTGGTAGCATTTTATTGGCTATGAACAGAAAATAGGCGATTTTTCATAGGTGATAGCCCAAAGAATCTGGGGATGCCAGGGGGCTCAATAAAAATAATACATACCTTGAAATAAGTAGTATATGTCATTCAATGAAATTATATATATTAGCTAACAAAATTATTTTTTCTTATTATGACTATATATAACATATTAAGTAAAAAAAATATTTTGATAATAACTTTCGTAAGTCAATTTGAACTGCATATCAATTCAATTTTTAATAGGTTTTAAGGATTGGACTGAAATGGATTAAGCTAAGTCAATAAACCGTCCAAACTTAAATGAGTTGAACGGATCAAGCATGTTAGGTTGTTTTCTTCACCCCTAATATATGATAATGTCATTTGTGAAGATATTGTTTGTAAAGTATTAACTTGTGAACTTCTTCAAAAATTAATATTACACGTATAAACTTGAAGCTAAGCCAATTGAATTGTTTCAATCTTGCCTCGAAATTTTAGCTTCAGCTTGACCATGACCAAGGGTTAAATTAGGATCAAGGTCATATCTCCGGTCAGAGTTGGCTTAGGATCAGAGTTGAGGTCAGGTTCCTAATTAAGGTTGAATTTCAGGTTGTAATTAAGTCCTAGGTCGACTGAGTCTCAGAATAGAAACGAGTCAAGGTTGGATTAGGCAAGGATCAGGTAAGGATCAGGGTTGAGAATCGAATTCAAAGGCTTGAGCCTCTTGGGGAGGGGTAGTCTTGAGCAAAGGGTGGGGAAAGATGGACGATTTTGAAGAAAAAAAAAAGGCCAAGGTAGGGAGGTCATCACCCAACTAATTTTTTGCCTATTTCAGTTCAATGCAAGTTATTTTTAAACTAATTTCAATACGTTCAAATTCAGCTCAATCCATCCATTGACACTCTATCTTGTCGGCTTTGGTTAAAGAAGTGGACATCCTTATGGTCGAACTGAGAAAAAGATTACTGGGGAAAAAATAGCAAAAGCATTCATAAATCAAATAAATAGTTGAGTTTATTTCTCTTTTTATTTTCTAAGTAGGGATATTCTGTTGTGGATGCGTGAAACCAATAAATTAAGTATTTAATTATATATTTAATAGCTTTTTTTAATTATTCTAGAAAAGAATTTATGTTTCATAACTTCATAAGGATTAGGCTTAGTTATAGTTATTAGTTTGGAATAGGACTTAGATTTCCTACTGGCTATAGTTATTAGTTTGGAATAGGATTTAGGTTTCCTACTTTCATAAGGATTAAACTTCCTTTTGCTGTAATAAGACTCCCATTTAAATGGGTTTATGAGGAATAAATCAGTAAGTCATATTTTAGCAAAAAGCAAGAGTTCAGAGTTCTCTCTTCCATTGAATTCTAAGGTTTCAGTCTCCCTTCAACGAGCTGAATTTTATATACAAAAATAGGTCGATCTAAGAATTCGAACAAAGGCAAGGGAAAGTTCAAGTCAATTGATTTAGACTTTCGTGTTCATTGTCCAGTGACTTGATTCTTCTCTAAAAACCCTAACATATTCATGGTTCATTTTTTCTTTTTGTTAGGTTTCGTTAAACTTGACTAAATTAAATATAGTGATTTTTATTGTTAAAATATTTATTTATGTATTCTATCAATTAAAAATGAAGCATATAGCATTCATTTTTTTTGTTAGGTTTCGTTAAACTTGACTAAATTAAATATAGTGATTTTTATTGTTAAAATATTTATTTATGTATTCT
>JAPFFP010000103.1:789583-825717 GCA_026153255.1 Solanum medicagineum
GAAGTTGAACTTATTTACACAAATGCCTCTAGTTTGGAAAAAAAGAAAAAAGCAAATACAATCTTTTATTTCCCTCGCATACGCGAATACATATTGCAACTCTAGCAAGCAAATCATTCGTACTACTTCTCAAGTTGTTTCCTCCAAGTTGCAAGAAATGTCTAGAAAACACATTCCTCAAGTTAATTGAGTCAAGAACAATGAATTTTTAAAGGTGTGATGTTTGTCTTTCTTCTTCAAAGGAGGATCAAACTGTATCATCCCACAGCAGGCGATGAATGATTAAATCAAAGGAGTCATGATAAAATTAGAACAATTAGATAAAAGTGAGTTTATCCCTATCGGACCTCATGCAATATACCTTGCCCTAAGGAGGACGGGAAGGATCAACTGTCCCTCAACATTAGCATTCTCAATACCCGCAAAGCTGAAAGGAAGGAGCAAGTACATGTTTTTTCCCTATCCTTCCGGCTTTATGGAATAACTTGATGGGTAGGGTATAAATTTCTCACAGGAGAAGCAAATCAACGAGTTCTCTCCTCTCTTTGAACAAAAATGGTGTCAATCTGACTTTTCCAATACGAAAAGAAGGGGCAAGATACAGCTACCTCTTTTCTGACCATTTATTATCACTAGTCTGCAGCAAGTATGTGCCATTTGATTGTACATCAAAGAGAACCGTGAAGTTTATTCTGTCTTGATATTTTCTTAATTTAATAGTAGACCACCAATCTTGACAACCAATTCAGAAACGAATAAAGGTTTTTTTTTCAGTCTTTGCTGGCATCCCCACCCCCAAAACGCATACTTCAAAAGTAGCATGAAAATATAGCTTTTACAAAAGCATCAGATAGTTGGGGAGTAGACTGTCGAAGGATCTAAACTTAAAACAACTAATTCAACAAGGAGGCAAAATCACTCGAGAACAATTGACAACAAAATATGGAAAACCAAAAGCAAGCACGAGAGAGAAAGAAGAGGACCAAAAAGCTTGGTCACACTAAGAAAGTTAAAACATCAAAATCCTAGTACAAACTTTCAGGGAGCGATAACACTAGAAGACTCACATGCAGACCCACTAAGAAAGTTAAAACATCAAAATCCTAGTACTAACTTTTTGGTCACACTAAGAAAGTTAAAACATCAAAATCCTAGTACTAACTTTCAGGGAGCAATAACACTAGAAGACTCACATGCAGACCCACACACGTAAAACCAACAGAGATATGTGCTTGGACTGAGTTTCTTATGGATCTCCATATTCTACTTATAGTTTCCCCTTACCACAATCTTCATGCTTACTTCACTAAATTAGGTATTATTATAATTCGTTTTTTTCCCCGAAGTCCATTGTCCCTTCTCTTCTCAGTAGATGGTCTTGAACAACAAAAATGCAAGAATAATACATTCATCAGCTTCCTTATCCTTCGGCTATTCCAAATGACACGCAAGAAAATCAACAATATGTGAACATAATGATAAGACTTCTTAATTGGGTAAAACAGCTCTCAGGTGATATATCCTACCAAGAGAAGGTAACAATAGACCAAAAATTGACCAAATAAACTAAAAAATTCTGACTCCATTTGCACTTATAAGATACCTTCTTTGTTCCCAATATCTCATGCGCAACTACTATTTTTGAGGAATCAAAAAGTTTTCTCTTCAACTAGAACATGGTAATAACATTTTTAAGATATTTTTAACTATAAAAGATATAATTCTTGGTACTTTTGACATACTCTATTTCAATTTATTTAGGCTTGTACCACTGTATCCTTGATTTCTAAGGAGACGGGAAACTATGTTAGGCGGATGAATGTGGCCATTAGACCAAACTCATGGTCTTTTGGGTCATGGCGCCATAGATGATTGTTCTCAGCTCCGATCATGGTGACTGGGATGGTCTAATGGCTGTCTGACAGACTTTTCAACAAAGATTACCTTTTTACTATTTTGGCAAGGCATTATTTCTAATTTTACATATAACATGTTTAAGACTACAATATTAAAGGGTATTTTGATACATTCAACCTATTGTTAATTTAATACAACAAAGATTCAAAGTTCTTCACACTTTTCTTAAATTGTTTCCGTGTCAAGTCAAAATCAAACCAAAAAAATTGAATTACTTCCTTAAACTCATGTCAAGTCAGATCAAACAAACAAATTGTAACGGATCGAATAGCTTCCTAAATTTATTAGGGATTGAGAGAATATAATACCTTGTAAAGAGTAAGCAAAATCTTCCACTTGTTTTTACATTGTTCACCATTTCTCCTAAATCCTTTCTCATTCATCCTAGCAGCTACAATCTCCCACAGATTCTTCAAATTACTCCTCTTCGCCGAAGAAAACTCTTTCTCAAGCTCACCTCGAATGGATATCAAATCCCTAGTCTCCTGATTACTCCACAACGCCCGCTTAGAAAACTCATCGTCTCTGCCCAATCCGCTGCTGGGAGAACCACCGACAGCGGCAGCGGAGAGTGATCCACCGGGAAAGAGGTGGAGGGGGTGCGGAGGAAGCATCAAATGCTGGGGAAATGGACCGAGGTTTTCATTGTTTCCACCGAACATAGAGTCTTTTTTCATTGCTAAAATTTTCAGCGGGGGCAAAAGGTAAAGGGTTTGGGTTATTTAAGTGGAAAAATGAGAGTTTTAGGGTCACAATTAGCAAATTTTATATTAAAGTTATATTTTTTCACATTTTTTTTCCTTAGTAGGCAAGAAAATATAATAGTGGGTTTTAAAGAAATATTAGGAAATTTTTCATAAATATACCGCTCAACGCAATATTTAGGCCTTATTTGCTCGCACATAGGATAACTACACTCATTGTCCTACTTGGTGGAGTGTAATTAATGTTCGATTGACATATGCGATACTTGTTAATGTCTTATCTTGGGAGTGTTAATAGGATCGATAAAATAAATAGAAATTTCAGATAAGATAATGCAAATGAGCAAAAAATCAAATCAGATACTATTTGTTTTTTTTTTGAAAGGTAATGTTTCTATTATATACATCAACAGGTATACTACTTTACAGTAGCCCACCTAGCAAAACAATTACATCTGAAAATACTCTATCTGAGCTTTTTGTCACAGATAGTCTAATACATCAAAGAGATCTTCTGCCTGACCTAATACTTCCTGTTTACACCAAAAATAATAAAGAGCTAAGCAATTCATTTTAAAAGTCTGCATGTTGCTTTTTTTGTCCTCAAAACACCTCTGATTCCTTTCTTTCCAAATGGTCCACCATATGCAGGTTGGGACAATCTTCCATCTCTCTTCCTTAGTTGTAGCATTTCCCACATTAATCCAGCAACTGAGTAGTTGTTCCATATCTCTTGGTTTTACCCAATTGATTTTTTGATGCTGCTAAAAATTCTCCGTAACTGATCTGCCCATCTACAATGCAAAAAAAGATGGTTGATTGTCTTCGAGCTGTTCGTCACACAGATAGCATCTTGAAACTCATCTGAAATTTCCTCTTTTTCAAATTTTCCTGTGTCAAAACCACCTCCCTTGGCCGCAGCCATGTAAAACAGTTTACCTTGTAAGGTATTCTTGTTTTCAAGATCATCTTCCAAGGCCAAGGCTTCAATCTGCTTCTTGAGTGATTGAGGCTGCTATAAGCAGCTTTTACACTAAAATTTTCTTTGTTACCAAATTGCCAGATGACCCTATCTTCCTCTGCATTCATGTTGCTAAGCCAGCCATTATATTGTGAAAAGCTTCTATGTCTGCCAGCTCCCAGTCATTTAAATTTCTCCTGAGATTCAGGTTCCATCCTTGACCTGTCCATAAATCAGAGACTGTGGCTCTTGGCTGTAAGCTCAAGCTGAACAGCTCTGGAAATATCTGTTTCAGGGGTCTCTGTGCAATCCATATGTCCTCCCAAAAGAGCACCTTCATTCCATTACCCACTTTGAATCTGATTCTAGACAACATTAGAGGCCTGAGATTTCTCACTAATCTCCCTAGTCCACATCCATAAGGGGTTGAAACCATCTTTGTCATCCAGTTACTCTCCATTTCATATTTTGCTTTGGCCACTTCCTCCCACAGCATGTTATCTCCTGTCATAAATTTCCAAAGCCATTTTAGCATAAGGCTTCTATCTTGTTTTTCATGTTACTTACCCCATTCCTCCTCCTTTCTTGCTTATCAGAACTTCTTCCCATTTAATGAGGTGGAATTTCTTTTTATCCTCAGAACCTTGCCAAAGAAAGTTTCTTCTTAAAGCATCTATCCTCTGTATAACATTTTCTGGAACTGGGAAAACAGACATCATGTAAGTGGGGATTGCATCCAGTACACTGTTAATTACTGTAAATCTGGCTCCTCTGTATAGATATTGACTCTTCCAATTGGTCAGCTTCTTTTCACACTTTTCTATCACTCTACTCCATGTCTCCTTGGACTTGCTCTTTGCACCCAAAGGCATGCCTAGGTACAAAGTAGGTAAAGTGCCAATTCTTCCACCTAAAGTCAAAGCTAGGTTGTTCACATCTGTCACTTCATTTATTGGATAGATGAAGCTCGTATTCCAATTGATATTTAAGCCAGAGAGCCTCAAAAATAGTGAAAATAGCTCTAAGGCAGAGCAGTTGTTCCCTCTCTGCTTCACAAAAAATGAGAGTATCATCTGCATATTACAGATGAGTAATCTCCAGTTCTTGTGTGTTGGAATTGTCCACCTGAAAGCCTCTTATCCAACCCCTCCTTTTAGCTGTCTGCATTAAGTTGTTCAGGCCTTCCATTGCAAGAATAAGCAGAAAAGGAGATAGAGGGTCTCCCTGTCTGAGTCCTCTTTGAGAGGGGAAAAAACCACAAGGATTTCTGTTGACTAGGACAGAAAATCTCACAGTGCTAATACAAGATCTCACCAGCTGATCCACTTTGCTCCAAAGACCATCTTTTTAAGCATCACCAACAAAAATTCCCAGCTTAGATGATCATAAGCCTTCTGAATATCAAGCTTACATAGAATTCCGGGTAACTTGCTCCTCTGTCTAGATTCTACACATTCATTTGCAATCAAAAAGCATCCATTATTTGTCTTCCCTTAATAAATGCCATTTGTTGTTTGTCAACCAGCCTATGTATGACCTTCTTCATTCTTTTTGCCTACATTTTTGCCATGATCTTGTATACCCCTCCTATGAGACTGATTGGTCTGAAATCTGTAAGCTCCACAGCTCCGACCTTCTTTGGAGTTAAAGCTACAAAGGTGGCATTAAGACTCTTTTCAAAGGTTTCAGACCTGTGAAAATTTTGCAATGTTTCCACTACATCCACTTTAGTGATTTCCCAGTAGTGGCAAAACAAAGCCATGGTGAATCCATCAGGCCCTGGAGCCTTGTCAGCTGCACAAGCTCTTATGCTGTTCAGGATCTCTTCTTGTTCAAAGGGTGCCTGGAGAAAGTTGTTCTCTTCTTCAGAAATCACTGGACTGTTATGCATCTCTAGGAATGGTCTCCATTCTTCAGGTTCAGAGTAGAGATTCTGATAGTATGCTACTATCTCTTGTTGTATCACTTCCTGGTCACTCAACTCCTCCACTCTCACTATCAGTTTGGATATTGTATTCACCTTTCTGTGAGCATTTGCAGTTCTATGGAAAAAAGCAGTGTTTCTGTCACCCTGTTTCAGCCATAGTGCTCTGGACCTTTGTCTCCAGGCAGTTTCTTCTTTTTTTTGCAATATCTTCAAACTCCATGTTAAGAGTTAATCTAGAAGCAAGCTCTCCAGGATCTAACTCCCTTTGTTCCTGTATCACCTCTAGCTCAGCTAACTGATGCAACACGTGTTGCTTTTGCATCCCCAGGCTCCCTTGTGAAGTCTTGCACCATTCCTTGAGTTTGTCTTTCAGGGCTTTGAGTTTTGCAGCCAATACAAAGCCTGGTTTTCCCCTGAAATTGAAAGAGTTCCACCAATCTCTGACTTTGTCATAAAAGCCCTCTACATCTAGCCACCAATTTTCAAATTTAAAGTAGGATTTAGTGCTTTCCCATACACCACATTGCAACATAATGGGGCAATGATCAGAGGTCACTTTGTGCAAAACATTCTATCTTATGTTTCAAAAATTTGCTTCCCATTCTTCAGAAAAGAGGAGCCTGTCAAGTCTAGTTGTTGTTGTGTGTCTATCACCTTTTTTCCATGTGTATTTGCCCCCACAAAGATCAGGATCCACCAGCTCCATATCCTTTATAAATTCTGAGAACTCAGTCATGCTTCTACTGATCCTGCTGCAGTTTTTCTTATCCGAAGGATGTCTCACTGTATTAAAATCCCCACCAAAGAACCCACGGATCTGAGAACAGTCCCCTGGCAGCCCCTATCTCCCACCAAGTTTCTACCCTTTCTTCCCTGCTGTTAGGAGCGTAAGTACTGGTTATATGCCAATTGAAGTCTTGATTCAGTCCCTTGAGAGAGCAGGTGACTGAATATTTCCCCGTAGAGCTCACTTCTCCTTCCCAGTCCCTTTTGTCCCACATGATAACAATCCCTCCCCTAGTGCCACTAGCTTCTAGTGGTACAAAACTCCCTCACTTATTCCCCCAAGACTTCCTTAACCAGATTTGTTATGTCCCCTTCCACCTTGGTTTCCTGTAAACATACCACGTCCGCTTTCCATTTTTTCATCATGTTTTTGATAACTATCCCTTTTTTTGCATTGTTTATCCCCCTTACATTCCATGAAATAATGCTAAGCTTCATCTTTGTTCTATGGCCAGGTATCCCCCTCTACCTCTCATCCCGTAACTCATGAATTTTGTGTCCAGAATATTAGCACCTTCAATTCATTACCCCCTTTTTTTTATGGCCTGAGTTGGTACTCTTCCCCCCCTTCATTTTCTTGTTTATTATTCTCTATCTTCATGAAGAGCTCCTCCGCTTTTCCTTCACAACCTCTGAAATCGACACCAAATTCCGAACTCAATCTGAGAATGTGATGCTTAATCCATTAGGCTAGGTTAATCGGTTCTTTAAGTGTTCCAGTTGGGTACTGGATCTTTAAAGGGGTGACAACCTCAGTTAAACCATATTTTCCTGTGTGATGTCCATCGCTAGGTCCTCCGCTGGTGTTGCTTCTGATATTATAATAGCCTTGTCCCCCTTTTCTATCTTGTACTCTTCTTGTTCAATGGCTTGAGGACTTGTTTCTCTGTCCGTTTCTCCCATCTTTTTTCCCTCACTGCTGGACTTAGCTTGGGACAAGTTAGCTTGTATTTCTATATTCATTAGGTCTAGACGCTGGGCCTCCTCCTTCTGGGCTCTGTTTGTGGGTTTTAAATTATTTATCCCACTAAATGAGCTGCTTGAAATTCTGTCTCCATAAAGGCCCATGCGGAATTGTCCTTTATTACTTAGCTCCTTCTCACGTGTTTTCCCACGTGCCTCCCAATTCAAAAATCCCCCTTCCTTCGAGGTACCCACGTGATTCAAAGCATTAACCATTGGGTTTTTCTCTGTATAACGATAGAGAGGGTTTTTACCCAGCGAGTTTGACTCATCTTCCTCACTCCTCTTTCCCGGCGTGCTGACCGTCACTGGCATCTCGCACCAGATCGATATGTTATAATCGAAGCCATCGTAAGAGATCTTCACCTTCGACGGAACCTTTCTACCATCTCCTTTGACCTTTATGCGAGCCCATTGAAGATGATTTTTTAAACTGGTCTCTTCTTCCGTCTCAATAAAGCCCCCACATCGATTTTCGATTTCTATGAAGATGTCTTGCGACCATAGACTCAAAGGAAGTCCCATTGCTCTTACCCACACCCAATCTCTCCTCAAATCTGCTGGCCAACAGCCCGTAGTGGGTGGCCACCATTCCCAGGAGACTACCGTTTTCTTCCATCCCCAACTTCCCGACATTACGTGCTCCGCCGCTTCTCTTGTTGGGAGTTCAAAGAGGAACAGATTATCATTCATGGCAAACACGTTCACCCCTGATGCTGCCCTCTAAGTGTTGCATGCCCACCTTCTTACGTCATTAAGGGTTGGGCTTTCTTGCTGTGGACTTTAGAACCTTCCGACTAGACATCTACTAAGCAGCTCTGACTTCCCCTGTGTTGCTCCATTTGTGACATCGATATGGGTATCGATTCCTTGCAGATCTGTTGTCTTCACTTTCTCAGTTGATCATCCACTCCTTTGAACAGCCTGCTTGTAGGACATGTTTGCCTTTCTCCCCCCATAATTCTTTTCTTCTGTCCTACTGTTTGGTTCATAAATGAAACCAGCAATTTTGTGAGCAATGTTGCTCCATCCCCCTCCATGTGATGGTTCTGGTGTAATAATGATCAATCTGTTCTTCCCCTGAATGGCAATGAAGCTGACATATCTACCACTTTCATTATATTTCAGTGTGACATAAAATTCCTCAAAGTGATCTTTCAAGCTCCATAGTTTGATAATGTTTCCCCTACACTTGGATGTTTCAATTAATACCGATACCAACCATTTTAAAACTTTAAGACTGATCTGCACCTTTCTATTAAAGTCCTATTGTACTCTGTCCACTCGAACCATGATTCCGTTCCTGCTGTCCTAGTAATCTTGTATGACTTGAAGCCTGCGTTGTAATAAATGTTGTTGTCGCTGGGATGTGAAATACCAGCCATTGCCGGAATTGCACCAATTTTGGAAAGTTTTTCAAAATACACGACGAAAAAGTGATTTCTCGAAAAGAGTGCCTGGGAGCATGAAGGACTGTAGAAAAAGAAATCAGGGTACAAACTATTTGTAAGAGTAGAAGAAAAGATGACTTAGGAATTATAACGTGTGGAATGAAACCAACCTTGTGATCCTTGCAAAAAATGAATTTAAATTGGCTACAAAGTCAAAAAATGAACTTTGAGATGATGTAAAGTTTATTTAGTATGGGGAAACCATTTTTCAATTTTTCCATACTCGATTGGCCTAGATATTTAAATATTCGGTAGGTGTTTGATCATGTATTTATTCCTTGAGTGGGCCGGGTTGTCCTTGTGATGTGTTACCCATGTTGGTCCATGAATGGCCAGGTTGTTGCATTTAGATGATGGAATGGTTCTTGGTGTAGACCAAGGTTGGTATGTTAAACACCGTAGAATATGTTTTCAAGATTCCTAAGTGGTTCGGGTTAGTTGAAAAAGAGTAGGACTTATGTATGGATTAGCATGTCTCATGGAATGCTTAGGTCGGGTTGATGACCAGGAAGCCTTAGTGTGTATAAAGGGTTAGGCTTGGGAAACCTCAGTGTGTGCAAGAGTTAGGCTTGAAAAGCCTTATAGTATGTATAAAGGGTAAGCTTGAGAAGCCTTAGTGTAGTGTAAAAAGTAGGCTTGGAAAAGTCTTAGCATGATAAGAGAGTCGAATGATAAATGTTAGATGGCAGCAGAATAGAGCAGGAAGCTGGGATGAGATGTACTAGTTGTAGGTATTGTAATTTGTACCCAAAATGGTAAGCATGTGGATAAAGATTCGGTTTGGTGCATTTTCTTATTGCATATTTCCTTCTAAATGTCTACTTTATATTATGTAGTGGATTAAAATTGCCCATTGATGCCTACCGGTGCTAGTTATTTGTACTGATAATACTCTTGATATGCCACTTGGCATAGTTTGGTTGCGGGGTCGGTAATGTTTCTTAGGTGAAGATGACAAAGATCTACAACTGCTTTGACTTCTCTCTGCCTATGGTGGAAGTTATGTCTACTTTATTTATATTTATTTCTTACTATTAGAAGCTCTTGTACCAGTTTAGACTAATTCCTTGGGAGGATTTCATTATACTTGTAAAAGATTTTCTATTAAATAAAGGTTCAAGCTGACACTCTTTCTTTATTGTTTATAAAGATGAATCGTGGTGTTTTATTAATTTTCACATTACCCATTTTTAAATTGGGTGGTAAGCGTTCTCCTATCTAGGTGTTGAAGTAGGTGCCTGCACAGCCCGATGCTTTGGGTCGAGACTATTTACTACCAAGGGAAGGTAACAAAACAACACAAGGCATTTGCAAGAGATACTGGCTTAGAAATTCCAATTTGAAATCCAACAAATGGCAACCATCAAAAGAGTCCAGCAGAAACAAAAAGTCACTGAGAATGATACATTTCTGGACATTATATTGTATCTCCCTGCATAAATTGGGAGTTATCATATATGAAGCTATCTGCACTACCCCACAACATGAATGATGCTTCGTGTTTCAAGAATCAAAAACTCTACAGACATCAAAAAGATGCTAGTACCTTTTTCCAATTTTATGACACTTGCCATTTCTTGAGGTCCAAATATATGATACCATTCAATTTATATTCATGTTTCACAGATCTCAGAATTCAAATTCATTAAACCATAAATCTTAAGTCCAATGTGATGTTTTCACAGTCAAAATTAACATTTAACCATTCTACTATTTTTCCCACTACAGCTAATACAACATATACGCCAAATTAATGTATTTAAATCCCAATCTAACACTGTCATAGAAAATGGGGCAAGAGAAGTAATAATTTATGATGCGGTACTTAAGCTTCAATTTCACACTTCTCAAATACAAATTCAGATGCACCAACAAATTCACAATAGGTAACTGGCATGAGAACATCCGGACCACGTTGCTCTAAAACTTTGTATTTCATCCAAAAAGCATCCATAGTCATCAAAATACACATTTATGAAGCAAGACAGAAACTATCATTGTATTAACCATAATCTCAATCAGTCCTACCATTTCATAATTCCAATAATTTTGTTCTGAAAGGACGATCTTATCAGTATCAGTCCACCAAAATGGACAAATAAAAATAAGAAATTCTTACTCCAGTCACACTTATGGATACCCTCTCTGTGACAATTTGTCAGGCACAATTGCTAGTTTGAGAAATCAAACAGTTTGCTCTTCAACTAGAACTTTGTAACACTAGCATTCTTCAGATATTTTTTACTATAAAAAAATATATATATATTTTTTGGTACTTTTGGCAAGCTCCCTCCATTTCAAGTTTTTTGTCTTACCATCCTTTTTATAGTCTGTTACAAAAAGAATATTTCTTTACTCTTTTTGGCTACTCACTAACTCTAACTTTACACTGGATATGCCTAAGTTTACAAGATTAAAAGACATTTTGGCACATTCTACCTACCGTCAAAATTCTTCTTTATTTTCTTAAACTCCTTCAGTGTCAAGTCAAAATGAAACAAACAAATCGTACTACTTTCTTAAACTCGTGTCAAGTCAAAATCAAACAAACAAGTTGTCATAAATCGAATGACTTCCTAAATCCATTGAGAGAATATAATACCTGGTAGCGATTAATCAAAGTCCTCCACTTGCTTTTACATTGTTCACCACTTCTCCCGCATCCTCTCTCATTCATCCTAGCAGAAATGTGTGTTTGGACTGAGTTTCTTATGGATATCCATATTCTACTTATAGTTTCCCCATACCATTATCTTCATACTCACTTCATTAGATTAGGTATTAATTATAATTCCTCTTCTTTTTTTCCCCCAAAGTCCACTGTCCCTTCTCTTCTCCCAAAAGGAGCAGTCTTGAAACACATGAATCTAAACCTCATTTTGAAATTGCAAAGTCAGTAGATGGTCTTGAGCACACCAAAATGCAAGAATAGACATATATCAATTTCCTTATCCTTCAGCTATTCCAAATGACATGCTAGAATATCCACAATATGTGAACATAATGACGACTTCTTCATTGGATAAAGCATCTTTCAGGTGGTATATCCAACCAAGGGAAGGTAACAATCGACCAAAATGAACAAATAAACTAAGAACTTCTAACTCCATTTGCACTTACAGATACCCTTTTTGTTCCAATTTGTCAGGCATGAGTACTATTTTAAGGAATCAAATAGTTTATCTTCAAATAGAACTTTGTAATAACATTTCTAAGATATTTTTAACTATAAAAGAAATTAATTTTGGTACTTTTGACATACTCACTCTATTTCAATTTTTTTAGGCTCATACCACTGTATCCTTGATTTCTAAGGAGATGGGAAACTAAGCCTGGTAGATGAATGTGGCCATTAGACCAGACCCATGGTCTTTTAGGTCATGGCGCTGTAGATGATAGTTCTCAGCTCCAATCATGGTTCCCTGAGATGGTCCAATGGCTGTCTGACAGACTCTTCAACAAAGACCGCCTTTTTACTATTTTGGCAAGGCATTATTTCTAATCTAATACAATCCACTATTGTTAATTTAATACGACAAGATTCAAAATTCTTCATTACTTCTTAAACTCCTTTCGTATCGAGTCAAAATAGGACAAACAAATTAAATCACTTTCCTAAATTCGCGTCAAGTCAAAACCAAACAAACAAATTGAAAGGATTCGAATTTAATACCTTGTAATGATTAATCAAAGTCTTCCACTTGCTTTTACATTGTTCACCACTTCTCCTGTATCCTCTCTCATTCATCCTAGCAGCTACAATCTCCCATAAATTCTTCAAATTACTCCTCTTCGCCGAAGAAAACTCCATCTCAAGCTCACCTCGAACAGCTATGAAATCCCTGGTCTCCTGATTACTCCACAGCGGAACACGGTCGTCCCGCTTAGGGAACTCATCGTCTCCGCCCAATCCTCGGCCGGCAGAACCACCGCCGGCAGCGGCAGCGGAGATTGAACCACCGGGAAGGAGGTGGAGGGGGTGCTGAGGAAGCATCAATCTCTGGGTAAATGGTCCGACATTTTCATTGTTTCCACCAAACATTGAGCTAAAGATTTTTGGAGGGGAAATATGGTTAAAGGGTTTGGTTTATATTTTAAGTGAAAAAAAAAAAAAAGGAGAGTTAGTCAAAATCCAAAATTAGAAGATTTTATAATAAAGTCACATTTTTCTAGTTTTTTTTTTTTTTTCCTTAATAGACAAGTAAAGTATAATGTTGGCTTTTAAAAGGAGATAACTATGCTCATTATATAAACATGTTATTGATATAGATGGTATATTGTTAATGTGTTTTTCAGAAGAGGTTCCAGAAAATAGTTTTTCTATCTTTAAGTCCATATATATTTTATCTTTTTTAAATTTCATTTATGGAGTCTCACTAGTTATGTTATCGTTGTTGTATAGTATATTGTTAATGTTCTATTTATTAGAGTGTTAATAAGATTGATAAAATTAATTAAAAATTCTTATAATGATTAACAACAATAACAGAGTGAAATCTCACGAGTAGAGTCTGGGAAGGGTAAAATGTACGCAGACCTTACCACTACCTCGTAGAAATAAAGAGGTTGTTTCCGGGGAACCCTCGTCTCATTCTTATAATAATTAAATTAATATAAATGATCAAAAAAATAAACACTTTGTCAATTCAAGTACTTCGACCGCCAAAAATTAATTGAATTTTTTAGGCTTATTTCAATGTTCAAAATAGTTGAATCGTTCAAAGTTCAAGACGAATGTTTGGAACTTTTTTCATATTAATGTTTGGAACTCTTTTCATATTTGCCCTTTCAATTTATTGAAGTTTTATATTTTTTAGGAGATAAATTACACTACATATTTAGGGCAATAGTGAAAAATATGGTGTAAATTTTATCTTTATATACTTTTTGTGTGCATTCTCTTACAAACTCAATTAAAATAAGATGGAGAGTGTATTTTTAAGAATAGGAAAAAAGATGATTTAGGAATTTTAAAGTGTTTTAATGAAATCAACCTTGTGATCCTTGCAAAATATGCATTCAAATTGGTTGTGGAGTCAAATGAACTTTGGAATGATGTAGGGTGTATTAGGTATGAAATCACTAAAAAAAAAATTATGTCTGATTGGCTTAATTTTTTTTTTTTAAATTATGACAAAAAATATTTACCAAATAGAATTAATTTTTTGAATTATAAATGACTTCTTAATTATGAATCGAAAAAATATTTCCTACTCTCTTTCAATCTCACCACCCTCATCCCACTTTATCCACCCAAACACCCCTACCCTAAGCCCTTCAACCTATCGAGATCTACCCAAACTTAAGACCCATCCCAAGACACAACCCAATCCCAATCTTGATTTAAATGATTCAAAATTTTTCTTAACATCAAATTGATATAGAATACAATCCTAATATATAGGACCAAACCCCAAAACACGATCCCAAACTCGACCAAGCAATAGGTTTGTCTTGGGGTCGAATCTATATATTTATAATGTTTTTGAGTAATTAATTTATAATATTTTTAGAGTAATTTATTTTGAAATTTATAAAAGTTGAAAAAATGGGTCAAAATAGAATATCGACCACTATTGCATCAAATCTAATTTCATTCGATAGACCCAAATGGCCTAATATACACCTCTTCTTAGACATAGGGAAAAGCCCATAAATATCCTAAACCATCCATTCTCCTCAAAATTTCTAGGGTTTTCTCTGCTTCCTTCCTTCCTCCCAATTCCTTTAAATCTCGAAATCAATACATATGCAACCTCCAAACATATTCCAAATTCATCGAGGATTCATATAATAGCCCCTTTTTTCTATTCAAAAAACAGCTATTAGATATATAACAATTTTGTTGTTGTGTTGTTTCTTGAATTGATAATGATAATCTCTGTATTCTTTCGTTTCACTTCATCTTTTGTGTACAACAAGCTTACGAATCTTCGTGTTTTTGGTCCTGGATTGAACCCTTTTGGTCCTTACAACATGGCTAATCATTCCTCTCGTTAAAGCCCTAATTTTGTTTTCCCCTTTGATCATGTAAATTGAAGGGTGTTTAAGAAGATTATCTGTTGTTTTGACAAGACTTTTCTGGGTTTTTTTCGTAATCGGAAGACAGATCAATCTTGTTGTTGGTCAAAGTCGTTAGCTTTTTCTTGTGGTTTAGGTCCAATTATGTAAAGGGTCTTGTTTTATTCAGTATCTGAGATAACAAGTAGCGTCTCTGGACTTGTTTTTGATTATTTTTTCGAAAAAAAAAAAAGAAGAAAGGATTTTCATTGGGTATTTGTTTCAATTTGTGGCAATAAGGAGTGGGTGTTGTAATTTGGTTTGATTAAGAGAGAAATGGAGGAGGATCAGATTGGTTCAACTAGGAGGTCGAGAAGAATGCGTATGACTGCAGGTGATATGGATGATCGTGGTTGGACTCCGCTTCATATTGTTGCTCGGAAAGGTGATCTGAAACAGGTATTTTCTTTAATCTTTTATGTATATGTTGTATATGGGGTGTTTAATTGTTACATATATGTCTATTGATTATGATTTGCTATTGATAATTGATTGTAATTTGTTTGTAAATGTTTTTCCAAATATGCATTATATGAAATTTGGTCGATATTAACACGAAGAGAAGGAGATTATGGATTTACATTGCCTTCGTCCTTAGTTTAGTTAGTTGCACTTAGCATGCCTAGCGGTCAATAAAGTGGTTGAGAGTAATGAGGTCTCGAGTTCAAATCCACTACAAAAACACTGGGGGGAGAGGTGGGGATTGTCCTGCTATATTTAGGAGTCGAAAATTAGTATGGTTTTGCTAAGCTATGTTCCTTTTCTGGAGGAAACATGGTTACATATTTTCATTAGTTTGTCAAGCTTTTTATTTTTTTCAAATTCTTTTTGATAAGTTTCCGATGCTATATAAGTTTCATCTGGTATTACAGAATTCATCTATCTACTAAGGAGAGATACATACCTCTGAATGCATTCTCTCTTCTGCAATCTTTATATTGGTCTGGATGTCACATTTTTTTCCGATTGTATTTCTTCTTTCCTTGGGACAGGTTAGAAGGCTCCTTGATGAAGGCATGGATGCAAATGTGATGGCAGGAGGCCCAAAATCACTTGGTATGACCCCACTTCATCTTGCTGCCAAGGGAGGTCATGTGAGAGTTATGGATGAATTGCTTGAAAGAGGTGCTGATATCGATGCTCGAGCCAAGGGTGCCTGTGCATGTAAGTGCATGAATTATTCATAATTATTTGACATAAAGCTATCCTCTTCCTTCTTTCATAATCCTTAGTGTTGTCTTTATATCACTTTGTTTTTTTCAGGGACTCCTCTCCATCATGCTGCTAAAGAGAAAAAGAAGAAAGCGATTAAATTCTTGATCAGAAATGGTGCATTTCTGCCAGATGACATCTCTGACACCAGGTTCAATCCACCACTCCACTATTGTCCTGGTCTTGAATGGGCTTATGAGGAGATGAAGCTGCTTCAGCTAGAGAGTTCATCATCTGGCGAGGCCTCCTACAGCTCGGAAAACTGAGGTGGAATTGAATGCTCCAAGTGCTGGTGTCTAGAGTCCAGGACGGACTCCTCTCAATGTAGTCTACTAGATATTAAGTTCTAGCATCAGTCAACTCAAGTGTTGCAGTTGGATTGTGGCTCGTGTGGCTTTTATGTTCTCTCTTTGTGGTTTGCATGTTTGGTATTTTACCAAGTAGTCGTTACTGTGACTCGTGTCACTGTAAACAATCTGTCTGTGTCCTCACCATCTGCTATAGCTGTGTGTGATGTCGTCGAGAAAACATTTCATATGTTGAACTATGTCTGATTTGTGGGTTTTGTGAGTTCTGAATAATTTTGCCTTGGAGCTGTTATTGTTTGATGACTCGAATGTGATCTGTAGTTTATCTTCTGCTTCCCTGAATGTATGCTGAGAACTAGTTTTTTCCTGAAAAATGACTTGCATATGCCTTCACCACTTTTTTGGGAAAATAATTCACCTCAAATACTTTATTTGAGCTAAGGTCATTTGTGTGAAGTACAAGTTATAATAATCTTGGGATAAAATGTAGGATTATTTCATCCCATATTTGGTTGGAGGTGTGAGGTAATTTTTGCACTATTTATTTCATAATTTTTGCCTTAGTGACTCTATCTCTACTTCATTTATTGTTAACAAGTGGACCTTACCATTACCTTATAGAGGTAGACAAATTGTTTCAAAGGAAACCTCGTTTTAAATACCCATATGACTTCAATCATTGTCCAAGATAGGAAAACTTTTATCATGGTAGAGGTATTCTGTTCACTGCTTTGTATTGAAAGAGTTATTAGGGGGGTAATTACCAAAAAGATGATTCCCTTTCCGTTCCAATTTCCCTGACCAGGTGTGGTATCCCCACAATCATACCTGCAGTGTTACGTAAAAGTATACGCTCCAGGTCTAATCATGGTGATCTTTTGGTTCGAATATCATGTGAGGCTCCATTAATATTTTTCACAAACATCAATTGATTGTTGAGTGTTTTATGTTGCTTAGACTCTTCAAAAATATCGATGGTTGTGTGTCGGGTCCTCCAAAAATGACGTATGTTTGAAAGATCCAGGTACGACAACATTCTTGGAGAGTTTGAGCAACTTAGCTTCTACCTAAAGCAAAAAACCGAAGTACTTTTGAGCAGATAAATGAAAGAACAAGTGTAAGGCACTACAGAAGCCAGTCATGCAACCTTCTGACCCAAAAAAATCTATTATTAAGTTGTTACAAGTTTTGTTCAATATTTCTCCAAGTAAATGGACTTGTCATCCTAACTTAGGTATTGAATTTGAATCAGAAATAGTAAAAATAAAAAGGGTATCCATTAGTTCACTTTCATGTAGTGGCTTACACCTTTTCTAACTCCATGATGTGTTTATCTAGTTGATCCTTTAACTCCTTCCTCCATCCTTGGATCAATTTCTCTTGTTTAGCTATGAGCTCAGTTTTTGTTTCCAACTCTTCTTCCATCTTCTCTATCTCCTACATGTAAGAAAGTAACTAGAAATGTTATCAATAAGTAAGAAGGGGAAGGGTAGTAATTACAAGTCCTTTGGTACCAACAACATCCCTAGTGAAATCCCACATGTGGGGTCTGAGGAGGGTAAAATGTACGCAGACCTTACCACTACCTCATAGAGATAGAGAGGTTCTTTCCGAAAGACCCTCGTCAGAAAAATATCAAGCCCCAAAAGTAGAAGAAACTAGATATGAAGCAAATAGAAAAGGAAAAGGAGCAAAAAATCGACTAAAATATAAAAATACAATAGAAGTAACAAATATAAGCCAGGAAAAAAAATAAAAGATAAAAAGACACGAGTAGTCCTACTATCCTACTGAAACACTAGGCCAGGCATCATCGGACGCGTGCCCTTGTAATTGATAAATAGCTAGACTCCTAAAGTTTCAAATTCCACAAGTGAATCTCCAGCATAATGTCTTAGTTTTTCACTTGTGGAAGTTGAAACTCCAGCACAATGACGCTATTTCTACCAACGGAAGAATTCACCACAAATTACCTTCCGAAGCATCTCGGGTCTTGTGGGCGGATCTTCACGTTGCAACCCAATCAAATTAAGTTGAAGTTTTTTTGCAGCTTCCATGAAATCTCTAGCATGTCTCTCAACATCGACTACGGAATAAAAACAAGATTTGAACATTGATCAGCCAAAAGATACAAACTTTGAAGCATCAAAACGGAGCAACAAAACTCTATCACAATGTTGCCATTTCAAATAACATCACAAGGGGGAAAGTAGTGCTACGAAAATTGAGCTACTTTCCACTAACCATTGGTTGGATACTGTACTATGGATACAGAACGGAATCTTGAATCAGAGAAGAGATTGCGCTTCATTATTGTAGAGAAGCCTGGATGATTTTCCATAAAAATAAAAAAAAGCACATCCTACATTGACGTTTTGGCCAAAAATGTGCAATATTTGGTAAATTAAAGAGCCTGAAACAATTGATGACAACAACTAGCAATCGAACGAAAGAAAAGGATTGATGACTAGTTGTAGTCATCTACCCAAACAGCAGTAACTATGCTTCAATCTAAAGCATTGTATGTTATCTACTCATCCATAGGAAAAGAAAGACTGATGAGTAGTTGTAGGTTAAATCGCGTTGAGAACATATGACTGTATAATTTTTGATGAAATGGGTTCAGTACCCGCATTAGTTCCAAACCTGGCTGAATTCATAATGCTCTCAAGGGGGTGCCCTAGCGTTAAATGAGGATAGAAAGAAAATGATTGATGACTAGTTGTAGTCATCTACCCAAACAACAGTAACTACAATTCAATCGAAAACATTGTATGTTATCAATTCATCCAAAAGAAAAGAAAGACTGATGACTAGTTGTAGGTTAAATCGTGTAGAGAATATGACTAGTATAATTTTTTGATGAAATGGGTTCAGTACCCGCATTAGTTCCAAACCTGGCTGAATTCATATTGCTCTCAACGGAGAGCCCAAGCGTTAAATGAGGTTAGGAAGGACCATGGAAGACCTGAATTCAAATCTTAACAAAGGCAAAAAAAATTAGAAAAATAGATGAGTGGGGGAAAAATAACACGATATATGTACTAGTGTGAGGTAACAAGTATCTGGTGGATTACATGAGGTGCACACAAACTGGCCAAGACACTATCACACTTAAAACAAGAAGTCTAGTTGGATTCATATTTCTATAATGGAACTTTACTGGATTATAAATTCACAACGCAGCAAAAACCTCAAAGTGTTGCTACACAGATTGAGCTTATCAAATCTTCAAACATAAATTAAGGATGAAGTAGAATTTCAAAATTAACAGTGATAGAGAAGAGATTATAAAGCAAAACAGAAATTTTTCATACATCGGATGTAAGTGACGATATTTCTGCTTTATTGCTTTCTTCTAATTTATCACTATGCTTATCCTTCAAAGACTCATCTGACAATGCTAGACACGACTTCTGTAAATTTTCATGCAAATTGGTAAAAGTTGCACCGAAGGCAGATCCACGATTTAAAATTTATGAGTTACTGCAGTGACCTCAAGTTAATACTAAAATAGTAACTGCATTTACAGTCAAATATTTATTAGATTTCTTAAGCTACTGGGTTCACGGGGTTGTAACTGAGCTTCTAGACACATACAACTATAAGCCTGAAATTACTCACTCTGATGATATGGATGAGCAGAACGGTCTATTGCCTGGAGTTCTCGTGCCGGCAAACAGGGTAGCAAGGCAGCTTCTAATGCAATTACATAGGCAGAAATGTCATCCCTTGAAGCAGAAGAATTTATCTGTGGTTCAGTATTTTGCTGTTGATCCACTGCATGTCTGTCAGCCATGTACCGCAAGCAAATGCAGAATTGCAACACTTCAAAGGCCAGTTGGAGATGGCCTTTAAGAACATTAAAAAAAAATAAATGGATCAACATGCTTTCAAACTGACAAAGAAAAAACAAATACGAAGGAAGCAGAGGCAGTTCCACAATTACAGTACCCCCCAAACCCCCCAATCTGAACCCAATAGTTCTCAAAGCAGAACATAAATTTATGTCTAAAGGAAACCAGATATTTGAGAGAATAACAAAGAAATAAAGTGGGTGAAAACAACAACATTAACGCAGGGAATTATCTGAAGCATGTCCCAAATTATGAGGATCCATAGAGCCATCCTCAACAATCTATAATTGAGGCATAGTTGTGCTTGTTGTGTCTCAAAATTTCAGGTGCATAGAGCCAAAGGTGGTAGTGGAGTGGTTAACATCCCTCCATCAATATCCAAAGATCTCAGGTTCAAGCCTAGGGACTCCATTCGTCTTGATAGAGAGCATTTTACCCTCAAAGTAGCCAAGTAGGACTTTCCAGCGCTAATCCACATTAGACAGGCTCCAAAACAGAGTATGGAACACTGGAAAAGAAATATCAGGTGGATACCGTAGGAAAGCCATTTTGGCATAAATACAAAAAATAAAATTAAAAAAAAATCAAACAGATGCACATGAATAATAGGAGTTCATTAAAACAAAAACTGGTTCTATCAATCTGATTTATTTGGTAACACTTTCATTCAGAGACAAAATGCATCAAATTCTACCCTTATCAAACCTAGAATCATCTCTCAAAACAACAAGCCTAGCGTAATTGAGCAAGTAGGATCTGAGGAGGGTAGAGTGTATGCACACATTACCCCTACCTCGTAGGGATAGAGAGCTTGGATTCTGATAGACCTTCGGCTTAAAATAAAGCATATCCAAGCAGTTAGGAAAAGGAAATGCAGAAATAAGAGCAGTAGCAATAATGAAGTAATGTGAAATGAAGAGCAGTACACAACATACCGAGGAAAGAACAATAATGACAACAAAATGAATGCAATAATCGAAGCATCGCGCACCAAGCACAAATGATAACAGAAATTGAAGAACAAGAAATTACAAGTATAATGTTAAATACCACATATGCTAGTGGTAATCAAAAAACATATCAGTTCTGTTTAGTTAGTAACAAGATCCGATTTTCATTCTTGATCCTCCTCTTAACCTAAAAACTATCATTCTGTTTTTTTTTTTTCTTGTTGGAGGTGGTAATTAAAACCCTCACCGATAAGGTAAAGATTTAGGTAGCCAGCCAACTCAATTACTAAGGTTCCATTAACACTATTTCTATGAAATGAAATACCAATCACAATTCACAGTTCAGTAACCTGTTTGCCCGAAAATTTCATTTTTGTCAGAAGAAAATATATTGCACTTCATTTGAAAATCAGCAATTGGCCATAAAAATTTCAAATACAACTTCAAGTTGTATTTGGAGAACACCCCAAAACCTGTTTGCACTTTTTTTTCCTCCAAATTTACTCTAGTTATTAGTCATTCTTCCTTGTTTATCTTTTCCTTTTCCTTTTTTTCGTATCTAGTTTATTCTGCTTATGGGTTTTTGTTGACGAGGATCTCCCGAAAATAGCCTCTCTGCCTCTATGAGGTAGTGGTAGGGTCTGCCTACATTTTACCCTCCCAGACCCACTTGTGGATTCCACTGGTATG
This sequence comes from Solanum medicagineum, assembly GCA_026153255.1. NCBI lineage: Eukaryota > Viridiplantae > Streptophyta > Magnoliopsida > Solanales > Solanaceae > Solanum > Solanum medicagineum. The sequence goes on from JAPFFP010000103.1 coordinate 811,370, forward strand.
TTGTTGTGTTGTTAAATTTACTCTAGTTTTTTCATTTTCATAAAATAATAATCCCATTTAAATCATATCTCATGTTTTGTTTACAAAAAACATACTTTTAAATTCTAAATACTTTTTGCAGAATGTACAGCCAAACACAACTCCAAACTTTGGAAATTCCAACTAAAGTGATCTTTTTCCCTTTTTTTCCATAGCCAAACACCCAGTAATCAATCAAACACACAAACAAAAACATCTAATTTCAATCTATAATCTCTTTGCACAAATAAATCCCTTTATGCATCAAACAAACCCAAATGAAAAACACAGAAGCTTAACAAAAGAATTAAAGTTTACAGCTTTGAAAAAGAAAAAGAAGAAGAAGAAGTAAGAATCTACTTACCTTTGGCTATGGCGCACAATTTTTCTGAAGTGGAGAAGAAATTTGAGTTGTGGTTTATATACTTGGTGGGTCGGGTCAAAAATTACCCGTTTATGTGCCCAAAATCTAAAGCCCGTTGTAAGGGACATAATGGATTATTCCATTTTAAATGATTTTATCTGCAAAAATAATATTATTAGAATTAAAATAAAATAATTTTTATTTTAAAAGTTTTAAGGAAAGAAGCTATGGATTTGAGAAGTCATTCTCCACGATTGTCTTTGCTTGTTAGCTAGCATATCGATAATTTTCTAAACTAAATCTGATTAATTTATAACATAACATGCAATTTTTGAATATCAAAAATTTTTCAAGTAGAAATAATTCTCTTATGTGTATTGACATTGAGAAAATATTTTTTGAAGTTGAATAAAAATGATTGAATTTCAAAAATCTGTACTTTATTTATATTTAATATACTATAAAAAAGTTTGATGAGATAATATAAAGACGTTTATTCTTGATTAGAATTTTGAATCCGAGCTTAGAAATTTTTTTTTAAGGAGTTTTTGTTCCTTCTTGGGTTTACTAAATTCTAGATTAGTAGGATGTTATAGTGAATTGAGGAGTTTTTTAAAGTCAAGATTAATATTGATATGGTATCAAATATCAATATAATAATAAAATAATAATATATTGATTTAAAAAAAAATTCGATAAAATTATCAACTTGATTATGTGGAAATTATACCATAATAAAAGCATTAGTGAGACTCCCTTTCTTTTGATATTTCTCATCTTAATGAATTTTGGAAGCCAACACATTTCACGAGCCTGGTGAAATGAAAAACTACAAAGAAGAATTCACATGGATTTAGGAAAGGCCTGCTGTATTTGTATACAAGCTAAAGTTTTTTGAAAAACGAATATCTTTGGTCACTTTCATAGATGAACGAAAGTTTAGGCTTGATCCTACCATGTCTATTACCTCGCCAAAAAATAGACATATTAGAGGGGACATGGACAATACTTCTAACCATCAATCAAACAAGCAACTATCCAAAAATTAGGACATTGACCCTAACTTTTGTTAGATTTGAAGAAATAAATGTGTAAAATAATTTTTATTTATAGATATATTTTTTTCATGTAAGTTACTTCGTATCATCGTTACTTTGAAAGTAAAATGTTATTTCTGAATACAATAAACATTTATTTTAAAATCATCATCAAAAAGTCATATGTCGTAGTACTAACAAAAATCACAAAATGAATGTACAAATAAAAATGCATTAACTAAATAAATAAATAATAAAGCAAAGTTAAGATGTGTTTGGCACATAAGTGTTATTAAGCACTTCTTTAATTAAAAATATCTGAAATATCCTTCAAGCTGTTAACATTATAAAAACTGATTACTTTAAGATTTTTCTGTCTAAAAATATAAAATAAAGTAAAATAAATTTATATTTTAATTCAATATTGGTATAAACTTATTATTTAAGTAAATTTTTTTTAAGATACCTCATTTTTTATGATCGAAATTGATATATGATTGAGATATTCAATTGCCAAAATACCAATTATTCCAATTTTCTCTTGTTCTCTCAAGAAACTTCCAATATTTATCCAATCAATAATACTTATTCTTTCTAATCGCATGCACAACGCATCTTATTTCTCATAAAGAATTTAAGATATTTTTCATTACATTCATAAATAATAATATTTATTTATTATTCACGTAATTCTCTTATTATCATAAATTATTTATTAAAAAAAATAGTAAAAGAAGCACAATATATATGAATGAACATACATTCATATTTCGATATTAGAAAGTTTGATACAAATAAAATTGTTTAAATAATAAAGAATACTTCACTAGTACAAAATTTGGAAATATCATTCAAATTATACAAACATTAAGAATTAAAAATATATTTTTTGGGGTGGGGTGGGGGGTGGTTCAAAGAGCAGAAGAGTATTGGGTTGTGGTTTGAATTGAAATAATGAGAAGGGAAAAAGTAGTTAGGGTTACTTTAGTTTAGGATCTTATTGAAAATATAAAAAAATATTTAGGATAAAAAGATAATTTTTTTTGGTCAAACTATAACAACTTTTAATCTAAAAAATAAGAAGTTGGAGGGGGAGGGGGGGAGTTCTTTTAACTTATTTTAAGCAAATTTTAACTTTTTTAAACTGTTTTGAAAATTGTCAAACATTTTTATAAGCTAAAAAAGCTTAAAAACAGGTTTGACCAGCTTTTAAGCTAAGCCAAACGAACTCTAAGTGTAATAAGGAGACTAAAATTAGTAAACTTAACCTTCAGTTAAAGGACTTTCTATTTTAAAATAGTGTAAAAGATAGATAATATATATAATGATTTTAATTAAATTATATAATGATCGTACTGATTAAAAATTAAAATTACTTTTTATTCTAAACATATATTTCACTGTTCTAGATAAGTTAGAATTTTCTTTTAAAGAAAAATCTGTGCGATAATTGATTGTGGTGATTAAGTTAGTGATGATTGTGACTGATAATAATAATAGTTAAAAATAATAATGTAATAATGAAGATCATTTTTGTAGAAAATTTTTAATATACTTTTTAATGTTAACATTAAATATTTTGTGATGTATCTTAATTATTGAGACTCATTAATTAGTGGTTCTAAAATTATGTAGGGAAAGGAATATATGTCCTCTATAAGATGGAATAGATAATCCTAATTATAATCAAAATAATACTTAATCCTACTTTTGACCAAATTACCCCTTAAACACATGCATTTGGTCTTATCAAATTCAATTATACTTGGATTACCATGTACTTGGATTCTACTTTTGGCATAAAATAATGTTAGAGACGTACTCTCTTTGTTTTAAAAAAAATAATTTAATTTGATTTGAAATAAACTTTAAAAAAATATAGAAAATTTTTTAATTTTGTGATCCTAAATTAAAATTATGTCAAATATATCAAAATATTTTTCAATCTTAATTTTAAATATGCCACATAAAAAATTAAAATTAAAAAGTTCTTAAAAAAAAAACATACTTTTTAAAATAGATCAAAAAGAAAAATAAATTATTTTTTTTTATAAAGAGAAAATAATACATAAACATGTCTTTCACTTATACAAATGAAATAAATAAGCACACATGTTCCATCTACGTAACATAATACAACTCAATTTAAATATATTTCACATAAGTTGTTACACAAGATGCCACATAGAACGCATGTGTACAATATCTACACTTCAAATTATCAAGGGCTCATCCGAGGCAAAACATGTATATTCAAAACTTGAAACCCTACCGGAGTTTCAACCACCACCAACCTAGGTGGTTCCGCCACCACATCCACCACCACTATCCTACCACCACCGCCACCAACCACGCAAACTCTACCACCGTCCGCCGCTACATGTTCTGCACCTTTAAGCCTCTCATCCTCCACTACCTCCACCCAAATATCCCTCTCTTCATCATATTTTCTCAACACCCCTTTAGATTCATCCACCATATAAAGTGTCTCCTCCGCCATCGCCGCCGCCGGACCCCTCCACCCCACCAGCATCCCCTCCGGCATCTCTTGCCACGTGTCCATTCCGACATTATAAATTATCCCTTGTTTAGCTGCATCACCTTTTACATTCACCATACATAGTTTTCCTTTCCATCCAATAGCTTCAATGGCTTCCCTACTGAATTTCCCATCTTTTAACCCACTCATCTCCTCCCATTTCCATCCCTTTCCGTAATCGCCACGCTTACAACAAGTGTGGTTGCTGTTACAGTAATGGGCCCAGTCATTGGGCCCACTACTACTGAGGTCCCATTTCACAACGGATCGAGCTATCTGGACGTTGTAGTGGGACTCAACTCCACTCGCTACATACACCGTGTTACCTAACGTGCCCGCCGCGCACCACCGGCGAGGAGCAGCGAGACGGGGACCGTAGCTCCATTTTTTCGTGGCCGGATTGAAAATCAACGGACAAGGAATCGCCGGGAGGAACTGACCGGCGGTTGCAGCCAGGAGGATTAAGTTGCCGGAAACACTTACAGATTGAATCGGAAGGTTTCTGGATATAAACGAAGGATGTTTAACGAGGAACCGAAGTGGCGGATCTGGTGGCGGAGGAACAACCTGCCATTTCGATGAAATCGGATCGAAACAAGCAAATTCTACCAAATCCGTAAAATTCGTTGATTTTTGGGTTTCATTTGTAGGTAACAGTAAGGAATATACCGATAAAAATGGAGGAAAAGAAGGTGAGTAGATAAGCTTACGCCATGAATGACAAACGGAGAAAAGTGTAAAAGGATGCACTAGATTTAAACAAATTCGAGCAATATCATCGGGAAGGCCAGGGATCAAGGACTGATGAGCACCGTCGTGGCGGCGGTAATGGCGGTGGAGGAGGTTTTTACGGCGTTTGACGGCGGTGGTGGAGTTGTTCATTTGTGGATGGGAAAAAGGAAGGAGAATGAAGGGAAGTGAAGATATGTGTTTTTTTTTATTTATTAATAAAATAGTTTACGTACGAAAAAGTGATATGGTGGACATAGTGTGAAGTAAAAGGCAAATATTGGACGCAAGTTATTATTATGAGTATAGAACAAAATATGCCTTTTATACCCTTTTATTATTTTTTTTATAATTTAAGAATTTTTGAAGAATTTTAGTGACTCAGTTGATCGATCGACTATTTAATTTAGTTGATGAGGATCTTTTCGAAATAATTTTTTTATCTCTATGAGGTAGTAATAGAGTTCGCATACATTTTACCTTTCCAAAACTCCACCTGTGGGATTTCTGATTTTAGAAATTTTACGAAAAATAATTCATCATGAATATGAAAGTCTTTAAAGTTTGAAGCATGTCAAAAACGTTATCAATATTTCACTCGATGTACATGTATTCTCTAGAATTGAACAAACTCTTTTTTTAGTATACGATTAAAAAGACATAAAATAACAAAAGTTCTTTACAAAAGAGAAACTCTAGCACAACCTATGATATAGATGAAATAATGTCTTGTATCTCTATTCATTAGCAAATAATAATTTTACGTATATTTTATTCTCTTCGAATTCTATTTATATTGAATATGTTGTTGTGTTTCATAATTTAAGAACTTTTGATAGTATTTAATTGTTGGGACTTGGTACCTTTCCGAATTGAGGGCTTTCCAAAAACATTTTTTCTATCTTTATGATATAGTGACAAAGTCTGCGTATATTTTATCTTTTTAGTATTCTCATTTGTAAAATTTTACTGAATATATTATTGTTATGATTAGGATCATTTAAAAGGAAATACAAGTAGAACCCACGAGGAATCTTATTATCTGTTACAAAAGATTGTCATGTTTATGCACAAATCTTTTTTTTTAAAAAAAAAAAAAGGAATTGAAATATATTTGTCGTCAGAGACAATGTTAACATTTTTTTAAAAAAAAATATTTATTTCAAAATTATTTGATTGGATCAAATATTTACTCAAAATGTCAGTCAAGTTGTGAGCTCCATCCTATTTGTGTTTGTCCACTTTTCTAAAAACATGAATATATCCTATGAAAAACATATCTTTTCTAAATCTCATTTATGAAAATAGTCTAAAATATATTATTATTATTATTCCCATATGTGGTATGCATGAGAATAGTGAAGAGAAAGAAGGGCAAGAAAGTAAATCAACAAATTAGATAATTTATGGATACAACTAAATTAAAGGTAGGAACTTTATGCAATCAATACTTGTGAATATATAAAGAGTAATAAATGAGAAAAGGTGGTTTGTATTTTAATGGGAAGAAAGTGGTTAGTTTAAAAGTAGCCTTCCTTTTTTGCCAAATATTCTCTTTTTTTATGCCTTTTTTAACCTTCTCTTGTTGTCTTTTATTTATACTCATTAATATTCCATGTGTATGTGACCCCCTTTAGGTACATTCTACAAGTTCCCTTCTTGGTCCTCTAATATATGGGTAGGGGCATGGGCAAATAAAGGTGAGAAATCGAATTCTCACCAAAAAGATATTGTTTTAATTTAATAATATATTAAAAATAGATATTTAATAATATTTGTTCAGTTTATTAAATGAAGAGATAATTTTATATTTAGGAGTCATTTGATACAATGTATAAGAGATAATTCTACAAAGTGCTTGAAAATTATTTTTGCTTAAAAAGTTTAAAATAAGTTAATTGAAACAAACTTTAATTCTACAAGTTATTGACTATACAAAATAGAGTAATTCGGAACTTTGAACTCTTCAACTAATTCAGAGTCATTTTGAGCTATATATACGCGATTGTCGAGTTATTGTATCCTGAAGAAGATAAGTCAAAATCATTTATATTATTGAATCAGAAAAGATAATACTGCAGTAAGCTTGGATCTCCATAAAAAGAATAATATTTTATTCCTCAGCCTGAATACATATTTATTTAGTTTATTTTCAACTGTAATTTATGATATATTCGTCAATAAATTAGTTTTAGTAGTACTAATTTATATAAAAATATTTTATGTATAATTAATACAAGTATAACTAATATATATATTACTAATATAAGCATTATTAATATATTTTATTTAGCGTTATTCTTATACATCCAGTTATATTTCTATTTTCACATTGTCTATCTAATCTATCCAAATTTGTGACAACTTTGGACAGACAATAAGTGTATTTATCACATTTTCTATCTGGTCCATTAGCTTGTGACAACTTTGCAAGAGATCAACTTCATTAAATGTTAACAATGTGAACAAGAAATCTATCACAAAATGCTCAAGCTCTTTTTTTTATTATTGTCTTTATTATTCCTACTATATGTTTGTTAATAATTGTACATGACAAATTACTATTTTCAATTGAAAAAAAAATAAAAATATTTAATGCACAAGCTCGATACAATGAACTCAATTAATATGAGGATCAAAATATATTGCGATAGAGTCATAAAGTCTTATTATTCCCACAAAATTGAAATTTCATAATTAGACATCTCCACCAGAGGTGAAGCCACTCTTTGGCCAGGAGTTCATCTGAACCCTTTTCAACGAAAAATTATACCATTTATACATAGTTAAAATTATTTTAGATGTCGGACCTCATTTGGCTTGTTCGTATGCTTACTTTTTCAGATTTTGAATCTCCTTAGTTGAAATCCTAGTTTCGCCACTAAATCCTCCACTAACTAAATAAATACTTTATTTATCCTAATTTATGTGTTATATATTTTTTTAATTTAATTATTTCAAAAAAAAAGTCATATTATTTTATATAAAAATAATTTAACTTGACTTTTTTTAGTTGTTAACCTAATAAAATAAATTATAGTTAAATATAAACTTATGAATCACTTTTTTATCATAAACTTTAATTTTTTTTTCTCTTTAAAAATTTATGCCTAATCAAATACGATCACAAATAAAAATATATTCATCCGATTGTCAACCCCCATTTTGTAATATTCTTTCTATTTTAATTTATTTATCTTTTTTTTAGCCAATTTTGAAAAGAATATAATTTAAACTTTTCACAATGTTTAAAAAGAATGATTAAAAATCATTTTGACAGATTTTATAAATTTTTAATTTAAAATTATAAAATTAAAATAGAGAAAATAACTTTAAATTTCATTCAACATTTCAAACACCCCACCCCCACCCCCACACACACTGTACCCAACCCTCTTTTAAGTCAAATCAACATCCTTATGGATCACAATCACCCAATGAATGGTTGTGAAATAATGGCAATATCAAAAATTGACAAAAATAATAAAAATGAAAAAAAAAAAGTTGATGAGTCACACTCCCAAAAAAGTTAAGTGGAGATAAATATAACAACACATCAAATAAAATCAAAAATCAAATTTTAAAGTGACTTTGAATAAATGTAAGTTTTTTTTTAAAAAAAAATTATTATTCCTTAGGTCTCATATCAAATAATTCCTTGAACTTAAAACGATGTGTGTAGCTATTCGTCCAATAACAGAGCATAGAGTGACGTACGTAGAATTTTACATAAATAACGTATTAAAGTTGGAAATTAAAAAGAGAAAAATTTAATTTTATTTCGTATTTTTCTAAATTTTATTTTTGAATACTTAGTTGAGATGTCTTATTGTGCAAATCACTTTATTGAAATTAATGTGAAAAACGAAGAATGTACAAAAAATTAAAATCTAAGTTGATTTAATTACCTTTTTTTGTAATACTTTTTAATAAATAAGTGATGATATGACATTTGTACTCGGTAAGTTTTTTCTTGTTTGTAGTATGAGGTTGAATTGTATGATCATTAAGTTGTAGAAGGATGCATATTTTTATTTATTTATGAGGATTTTTTCAAAAATAACGAATATTTGAAATATAATAAGGTAAAAAATAACTAAAATAGCTATAGTTTGCTAACATTGTGATTTATAATTACATATTATAGGAGAGTGGCAAGCGAGATTGAGGGAGAGATGAATTGTATACGTATATTTGTCAAATTATGTGTATATATCCGTTAAATAATTGTATATGCGTAGCTGATATACATATATATTTCTATATCTGGCAAGCGAGATCGAGACAGGGATGAGAGCGGCAAGTGAAATCGAGATAGAAACGAATTGTATATGTATATTTGTCAAATTGTATGTGTATATCTGTCAATAATTGTATATGTATAACTGATAAACATATATATATTTATATATCTGGCAAGCGAGAATGGGAGAGGGATGAGAGAGGCGAACGAGATCTAGAGAGGGAGGAGAGAGGGTAGAGAGTGAAGATAGGCGAACTATATATGTATATCGCCTGAATTGAATATGTATATCTGTCAAATAATTGTATATATGCAACTGGTATACATATGTATTTATATATCTGGCAAGAGATTGGAGAGAGACAAGAGAGATCAAGAAAGGAGAGAAAAAATAGCAATAAAACTCTAACTATAAGTATAAATTTTTAAACTATAGTTATATAATATAATACATATCATATGTTTGCTTCGTTAAATAATTTACTAAAAAAAAATTGAAAAATAGCAAAAAACTAATATCATTTATCCACATATTCTTGGAATGCTCCAAGTATGTTTCTTTGACTTGTGTTCATGACTTGACAAGGCCATATAATTTTTCCAATCATCAATAACCATTCTTAAATCATGTATTTTGTTATCAAGACCTATGCAACAATTTGCATGCATTGTGCACACATAATTAAGATCTTTGCTAGGTTCACAAAATCCTCCAAAATAAGCAGTATCCAAAAATCTTATTTTCAATCCAATTTTCTTGATAAAAGGACCATATTTGATTATGTTGAGCACATCTTGATCATTTTTTCCTCGATAAATTTTCCTTGCTTTGTACCAAAAATTGTAGAATTGTATCGTTCGATTATTTGACTTCACAAATTTAAATCCTCCATTCGGACTGTTATCTAGATTGAGTGAGTCATGTAGATAATGATCACAAGCAATTTGGAAATCAGCATGTGAATAAAAATGTCCAAATGGTTGTCGAAACCATAATATATCTGCGTCCTAAAATTAGAAAAAAGGGAAAGAAAATAAATGCATCAAATCACTAATAATTTCAATTTTATTTCACCAAACTTTTTGAAATACTAAAAAGTGTTTATTCGTTTTATTTCAATTATTGTAATTTTCCTTTTTAATTATATTCTTTTGTGGAATCTAACTAAGAAATTAGTTTTTCTCTGAAAGCATTTTTTGGACCTTGAAAAAGAATAAATTAAGTTTATTTTGAAATTACAATCTTCATATTTTAAAAAGTATTTTTCGTTGAAAGTGTTTTATGAAAAATAGTAGATTCTATTTGATTAATTAATTTTTAAAACACGCTTGTCAATATTAAAACAATAATTTGTGTTTGATAATAGAATAATCAAACACCTCAACTCTCTAACATAAGTAGTTCTTCTTTTTCAATTTATGTGGCTTTTATTTCGAGATTCAAACTACGTTATTTTTTTACAATACTTTATAATGTAATTTTTCATCCTATTGGTATAATTATAAACTATATAACATTTAATTTTAAAATATTAAGTTAATCTAGTTTAAATTAGCTCAAAAGATTACTCAAATCAACTCTCAAGAAGTAAAAAGGATCACATAAGGAGGTGGTGGCTGAACTCGCCGCAGAGTTCAGGAGCGGAAAGCCACTTGACTGTAAGGAAAGGAGCGAGCAAGACTATCTTGGTGAATGCAATAAGAACCGGCCGCTCGCCGCAACATCGAAACAGATAAGAGGAAGCATGCTTTTAAGAAAATAAATTCTATTGGCTTCACAAAAGTTTGATCAAACAGACTATAAACACGTACCGTAAAGATGAAACTATATCCCATGTGAAGAACAATTCCCAAAAAATTAGTTCTCCTCCACATCATCTTCAAATAATCACCACTCATAAATTGTTTTTCTCCAGAAAAATCAACATTTTTGGTGAGTAATGCATAACAATGTGTGTGAATTTCCAAGCATCTTGAATAAGCAATTTGGTCCAAAGCTACAACTAATAAATTGTTCAACAAATATTTTGTATTATTTCCAATTCTAAAACTCTCCAAGAAAATATCAAAAATTGAATTTGGAGATGTCCATGCTGCATTTAGAGCTGTTATTATTACTGTTTTGTCTCCCATGTCTGCATTTTTTAACACTTTCTTTAATTCATTTTGATTCTTCTTCTGAAAATGACAACAAAATTATTGGAAATAATTAGAAGTCAATTGACATAAATAATGATGATAGTATTAACACATAATATATAATGTATATTGGTCATATATCTATTATAGAAATAAATATCTTTTGAACAATTTGATGATAAATGTACAACAAAAACAACATACTCAATGGAATTCCACAAGTGGAGTTCGGGGAGGGTAAAATGTATGCAGACCTTACCATTACCACATAAAGATAGAGAGATTGTTTCCGGAAAACCCTCATCTCAAAAATCAAGCTCCATAAACAGAAGATACTAGATATATATGGAAAAAGGGGAAAGAAAAGAAAAACAGAAAAGCGGCTAATAAGGAAAAGGAAATGATAGTATGCAAATACGATAAAAGTAACAAATATAAGACAGATAATGAGAACATAGGATATAAAGGCACGAGTAATCCTACTAACCTACTATATCACACGGCTCCTAATACGTAACCTCCATTCCTTTCTAACTCAGATCAATTAGATGATAATATAAAATTTTTTTATATATTAATTTGATGATAATAAAAATAGTAAATCTACTTTAGGTTAATTAAAGAGAAACAAATAACTCACCTTTGAAGTTAGATAATCATTTTGTCTAGAGCTCCTCTTTCCACTAATATTGGAGTCATTAGTTGATAATGAAGGAGGAATTGAATTCCCTTTCTTTAATAAATCTTGAGACAAAATGGAGTTGTTTGAATTTGGAAAAAATTCTAAAATATATGTGTTTGAGTGATAATTAAGAACAAGGCAACAAATAGCAACAATGAAGAATAAGATGAAAATCTTGATAATTTTAATGGTGGTCCCTCCCTCTAAATTATCCACCATTTTGTTAATTTCATTTTTGAGCATACCAAGAGCCATGAATTATATATTTAGAAAGAGTTTAAGTAATATATATCGTTTATCACGTGAAATAATTTTAAATTACACATTAAAAAGAAATATGTATAAATATTCTTTGAATGATTTGATAATGTAAAAAGTCTTCCAATGCCTACCCTAAATTTCCCCTCTAAAAGTCTCACTCACCTATCTACCTTTAGCTTTAGTACACTAGCAAAGCTATATGAACTTTTAAATTAAAAATAGTCGACAAATATCTATCTATACTATATTAAAAGTATGAAATTCCTTAGAAATGTTGTTTGAATTTTTTGTCCTTCATTAAGATACTCTGCTTCAGATAAAATTATCTTTTCACCATTTTTCTTTGAATATTTATTTAATTATATTTATAATATGGAAAGAAGTGATAAGATTCCTAATCATGGAAAGACTCTAAAATCTTACTTATTTGATAGACTTTTATCTTTTTCTTATTTAAATCAAAAAAATACCTATAGTCTCTAAGGAAAGTTCTAATTTACCATGAGTTCTAATTAATGATATAATCTCTCCATATATAGGACCTTTATAAATAAATAATTTATCAAAATTAGTAAATTATTTACCTTTTTATAAATTCATAATTAAAGTTCATTTTTCTTTGTAACGTCTGTTATCAAACGAGGTACACATTTTAATCATGCATAAAGCATGTACAACAAGACTATTACAACATATATATATAATTAGTATAGTATAGTTTATATGTAATGATTAGAAAAATAAATAGTGAATTTGATTGGTTATTCACACATATATACTAAATTCAAGTTGTGAAAAATGTAACATGACTTTTTTTTCCTTTCTATTTGCTTGTCTTTGGGAATAGACTGATAAAATTATTCAATATTTTAGTAGTGAAAGTCATCAATAACACCAACCTAAACATGTGTTTAAAGGTCAGATATATAGAGATGATTAATGGGGAATTATTTGTCAGTCTATGAAATTTAATATGCTTAAATAGCTATATTTTACGATATAATCTTGACTATATGACTTTGAGGACAGGAGAGGCGAGCGAGATCGAGAGAGGGAGGAGAGAGACAAATTGTATGTGTGTGTATATATATATATTTGTCAAATTGTATGTGTATATCTATCAAATAACTGTATCTGTGTAACTAATATACATATATATTTATATATCTGGCAAGAAAGATTGAGAGAGGGAAGAAAGAGGCGGGCAAAATTGAGAGGAGAGAGGGGAGCGAAAGAGGGCAGAGAGTAGAGAGAGGTGAATTATATATGTATATCTATCGAATTGACTATGTATATCTATCAAAATAATTGTATATATGCATCTGATATACATATGTAATTGTATATCTGGCAAAAAATTGCAGAGAAAGAGAGAGAGAGCGGAGGCGAAAGAGAGGAAGAGAGGAGAAAAAATAGCAACAAAACCCTAACTATAACTATAAATTGTAATTTTTTAAAAATATAGTTGTATAATATAAATACATATCATATGTTTGCTAGTTACATTATTATTCCATGATTAAATTCGACTAAATATATATGACTAAGTTATTAAGATAAAAAATAATTGAATTTCAACCACATAAAATTTCAGACATTTTGTTCAAAGTTGGATATTATCAAGCTTAGCAATGTTTGATGTTATTTCAAAGTTGGTAAAGTTACAAAGCATACTAAAATAAGTCATAATGAAAATATAATAACTTTAAAGTATTAATTCATGCTAAAATAAGTGTAATAAGACTTATTAATTATATGAGCAAACATTAAAGAAAAATTAAAATTAGTTTATGTATTTTAATTACTAATCCAATGTAAAACTAAAGACAAATATTCATTATTATTGTCATTCTTAGTGTTGGATTAATTTTTTTTTTTTTTTGCTATTATTAGAATTGATTTGAGCTTTAGAGTTACTAAGGAAAACTTACCTAAATATACCATATTTAAAAATTATTTACCATTTACAGCCATATAAGCTAATCTTAATACATGTATAATTCACTTTAAATATATAATTTAGATTTTTTATTAAAATAAGTTTAATACATTTTAAGACATTTGCAATACATCTATATTGCATGTAAATTCATTTTTATACATAGTATAATGCATGATACATCTATGTAATATGTATAATTCATTTTTAACATATAATGCAATTTTTTTTTACCTAAATAAATGTAATACATTTATAATATATATATATATAGAGAGAGAGAGATTACATATATAATTCACTTTTAATGCATACTACAGTTACTACAAATGATAAATATTTTCTAAATATGGTATACCTAGATAATAAATTAAAAAATATATTTAAAAATAGTAAA
>JAPFFP010000103.1:838001-864707 GCA_026153255.1 Solanum medicagineum
TTAAATTTTTTCTATTCACAAATGAAACTTTATTTTTCGTCAAAAATTAAGATAATTTGACAAAGTTAAAAAAGATAACATGATTATATAAACTTTCGGATTTTTTTCTTTATTGTATCATCTATTTTTTTTGTCTTCCATCGCCGATTCGATTTTATTTTGATAGTAAAATTATCGATTGACCAATCTAGTACCAATAAAGGGAGTGAATATCATCCCCTCACAATTCATCACGATATTAACAAAGTTAAACCACAACATGTATCAATTTCTTCCAACACCCTTTACACAAAATAAGATAATAACTCACACAAAATCGTTCCGACTTAGTACAAGTTAACACCAATTAAAAACAAGCAATACAAAATTTATAAAAATACACATTTTTACCACAATAAACAGAGGTGTCAAATCTTTGCGGAGGACCCAAAGAGTAAAAGTCAAGAAATCACATTTTATTATTCTCGTACCAGCACAAAAAAGATCCAAAGAGAGAGATCCTATTTTGACATCTTAGGTGGTGAGTCATATCTTAGGTGAATGTCACATCATGTGTCATATTAGCACAAAACATAGATTTGTTAAGTAAAAAGGTATTCATGGTCCCATATGTTAACGACAAGGGTAAATTTGCTACCAAAATGATACGAAGGGTGTATATGATCCATTTTCAATATTTCAAAGAATATTTTTGACCCTTTTCTATTTTTTCTTTGTAACAAATGATAACGATGTGAATGACTGTAAAATGCTATAAAGAGTAAATTTGAAAGTAGAAGAGCAAATTTATTAAGAGAAAACTGTTTAAAATATCCCTGAATTCGGAACAAGTTATTAATTTAATCATCAAACTATTGACAGTCTTAAAAGCACCTTCTACTTGACTAACTAAACTAAAATATACTCCCAAACTATAACATGTATTATAAACATCCCTTAACTTGGTAAGAATTTAAGGATGTATTTCACTTTTGTTACAAGATCTGGGGTGTTTTTAAGTTCAAATAGTCAAATATAAGGGTGTTTCTAACACTATTAATAATTCGGGGATGAAACTAATAATTTGGCCAAATTTAAAAGTGTTTTTAACACTTTTCTCTATTGATATATTAACATAATTAACCTCAAAGTTTCATTAAACCAAGATAAAACAATTATTCTTTTTCCCTATCAAATTAAGATAATTTGGAAAAGTATGATTATGTTTCTTCTCTCCATGCTTTTCTTTTTCAGAAGACTATTATTCTTTGTTACACTATATTTTTAAAATTTAATGTTAACAATTAATAAATTACATATAATTATCTTTTAAGTAAAACTAATCAATAATATAAATTTTTTTAACACCTTCAATATATAGAACTTATACTCTAATACAAAAACTTATCAACTCAAATCACAATCAAATTGAATACAATCTTCTTTTTTTTTCTCCAAGATGATAAACTTGAATACAACCTCAACCATAAACAACTCAAATTGGTAAATGAGACACTTACCAATCAAAACTAAAAAAGAAAATAAAATTAAACTTCAAAAGCTCTCCAAGAAAATACAAACAATGAAAAGGGAACTAAATACCCTTAAATTATTATTCACGAATGAATTAGAAAATCCCAAAGAAAACTTCGATACTGACTTTGTAGAGTTGATGTTGGTGTTACCTATTCTTAGTTTTAGAATAAGCAATTCAACTAATTTGGACATTGAAATCCAGATGGAACTTTCTTAGAGCAAACATTAAGAAGCAAGCTCAATGAGAGAGGAACATTAAGGTTAATCCCCAAAACATTAGCCTTAATAGCAGTACAAAGACAAATAGCAGCTTCAACATCAGCAAGTCCAGAAATAAGACTACAACAAGGTGTTACTGGTGGTGAACCAACAACAACATTAACTAATCCAAGAACATTGGCACAAACACCTAACTTTAAGGTATCAATTGGACAAGTTTCCTTTTTTGGTACATGTGGTGGTGGACATGATGGCTTTGGTTTAGGGGGTGGTTTTGGTTTAGGGCAAGTGCCACAACTTGAAACAAATGTGAAGAAAATTAGGTTAAGGGAAAGGAAAAGAGCAAGAGTAGAGAAAAACTTCTTGGAAGCCATTGTGTACAAGAATAAAATGTATTCTTGATTTCAAGAATTGGTTTTCTTAGTGAAATAGTGAGTGAATGGTTTGTGAATGGATGGAGGTATTTATAGTGTTGAGATAGTGTGTGTGTATATAGTCATACATCATAGTTTATTAATTATCTCCGTCCTATTTTAACTATCATCTCAGGTTTAAAAATTTTTCCTAACATAATATTAAGAAAGAAATTTAGTAATATTTAGTGAGAATTGAGTTAATTATTCCATTTAGGTCGCTGATCTTTAACGACATTTATGTAGAGTTTGGCTTTAAATATCCACATTTATTACTGTCACAAATGTTATAGTGTAAAATAATTATTACTTAAAAAATTCAAGATAAAAGTTGATAATTATGTTCGAGTATACTCTTAAAATTAAAGAAGAATACACAATATTGAGAGGAAAATTAGTCTACCTTAATTAAATAAGGATAATCTAACAATTATATTTTGTATTTTTTTTAAATAAACATAAAAAAAAACTAAACAACTGTTAAAATAGCATAAGAGTAGATTTTTTTTGTTTTGTCACATAACATAGTTAACCTAATTTCATTTACCCAAATCAAGCCGTAATTTAGGTAATACTCCAAGTGAATTCACAAATTTAGACAATTCTTAAGTTTAACAACACCCCTATGAATTTAATTTATATACTATACTTAGTATTCACAAAGTAGGGTTCAAACTTATAATATGCGTCTAATTATGTTGATATATTGCACTTTGTAAGACATAAAATAGTCTTTAAACTTTTAATATTAAGTACCAGAGTTTTTTCGCGTCCTATTTAGGAATATTTTGTTCAAATTTTATTTTCACATCCAAAAAATAAATAGTTTCCAATTTAATTCAAAACAAGGGCTAAATTTTGATTGTCGATTTAAAATACTAGTTGTTTCACCTAAGTTTATGCTTAAAATAGAATACTGAAACTGATAACATTCGAGACTATGCAGGATTATTCACAAAAGATTCTTTTTTTGGCTCTCTCTTTGGCCCTAAGTCTCTTATCCCTAGGATGTCTTCCTCAACTAGCATGTTTTTTTAGAAAACTCTATAAAGCCCAACTTTATAAAAGGCGACTGCCTCTTCCACTGCCACATGAACCATCTGCTCCTTTTTCGATTCTTCTTCTATATAAGTGAATAGATCTTTGATATGAAATATCGACTAAAATTTGCATGAGATTGAGGTATAGTTATTTTTATTATTATGCTAAAAAATTAACCAAAAGTAGAATATATTCTTCTTACTTTATTTATTTTGGTGTTATAATACACACAAGATGGAGAACTTATAGACACCCATGTGCCATTATGGTATTGTCTTCGGCTCTATGCAAAAAATACAGCCAAGAGCCAGGCCCCAAAGTACGCTTTTGCTCAGCTAAATGCAAACCTTGACCCGAAAAACGAATCTCTAAAGGGGCTTATGCACTCCACGACTTTCTTATGTTTTATTTTGGTGTTATAATACACACAAGATGGAGAACTTATAGACACCCATGTGCCATTATGGTATTGTCTTCGGCTCTATGCAAAAAATACAGCCAAAATTTTGGAGTATTGTTATGAATACACAAGTTGGGTTCTGAATTTCTTGATCAGTTTAATTAATGATATGCAGTACTATTATTTTTTTTCCAGCTAATTAATTTAATTAAATTATTAGAACACATAATTCTAGAGAAAAACAATGGGCTATATGTATATGGTACCATATCTTTTTTGTCCTCCTTATATTAGTGATTGAGGGGTCCTCTTTTTGTTAAAAAAATATGATTGTTTTCTTTTGGAGTTTACCTAAAAAAAATGATTCTTTTAGTTATAATTCAATTATTTCTCTTTTTATGGAATTTGTGTTGAAACTAAAGAAATTAAAATAATTGTATTTTTAGTTGGTTTTGGAAAGGGAAGAGTGAGAAAATGGAAAGTTACATGATCTCATGTGCACTCACGGGCAGAGCCACCTATTTATCGGGGTCCAGTCAAACTTCCTACTATTTATATATATTTGAAATATATATATATATATATTAAATGTCGAATTACTGCTTCAAATTTTGAAATTCTTAAATTAAAATCTTAACTTAACCACTATGTACACCATTATTGTTTCATGTGTGACGCGTTTGAGGGGGACGGGTCTAGTAGAATTGACAAGCTTCTGAAAAAAATTGCATGTGATAATATAGGTTCGAAATTTCTAACCACTTAATTGATACTACGTTAGATTATACTTTGTGCACATATTTTTTATTTTGTCTAATATTTTTACTCATACCTAATTTAAATTTTAAATTCATCTCTAGTTATTACACTATTAAAGGAGACAATTACCATGGACATTACCATGGAATGACACTTATGAATTTTTTTTTTAATGAACTTCCATTAGAGACTTATGTTCTTTATTTTCAATAAATTTGTTTTTTTATAGTTCGTGAAGATCTAGGAAAGAATTTATATAGCCTTGAATCAATTCGGAAGGCATTTTTGGCATTTAGGGACATTCAAGAACTAGACAATTTTTCTTCATTTTTCATGTGTATTAGTTCATGAATTTTTTGCTAGTATGACTTCCTATCAATTTTTCCAAAACTTTTATGGAACCATCCATAAGAACTTGGAAAAGAATTCCAGTAGCCTTAATTTAATTCGTGTAACATTTTTTAGTATTTATAACGACACAACAAGAATCATATGATTTTTTTCATTTTATTTTGCGTGTTAACCCATGAAATTCGTAGTGGTATAAATTTCGATCAGTTTTCCCGCAACATTTAGAGAAACATTTGCAATAAGGCAATTACCCAAGGAAGAATTTCAATAGTATCAACTTAATCTCACTACATTTTTTAAGCATATAAGGGTCACGCAATAGAAATTAGACAATTTTCTTCATTATTCATATATATTAACGCATAAATCTTTTAGTGATATAATTTATGATTAATTTTTCTGTGAAACCTTAATGAAATCGTTAAATGATCCGAAAAAAATTCCATTGACCTCAACCTAATCCATTCGGCACTTTTTAACATTTGGAGACTATACAATAAGATTTTTAGACAATTTTCTCAATTTTTAATGTTCATTAGCGCACAAACTTTTTTGTGATTTGACTTCCAATTAATTTTTTCACAAAACTTTTACTAAACCATTTATAATAACCTAAGAAATAATTTCTAAGGTTTGATCGGCACGAAATGGGGGTGTGCTTCCAATACATTGATAGCACAATAAGTTCAAATACGAAAATGTATGTAATTTATGTATATGAGCAAATATTGGAGTGAATACTCACATAAACACTAAAACTTCTGTTATGCGCAGCATCCGGGGAAGGACTCAACCACAAGGGTCTATTGTACGCACATATACACAACACATATATATACTGCTAAAACAAGAAATACGAATATACGATTGTCCCTAATCTTGCTATTACATGTGATGTGCAACAATGGGATTTTACACAAAATCACATACAGGACAACCCAGAATACATCAATAAAAGAAAAAAGATTATTTGACTAAAGTAGTTTGAAGGTATCTGAATCTAACTCTGCAAAATTTCTATTGAACAAAAATTTAAAGCACCAGAAGAGCACAGGCAATCAATATGGCCTGTTGAGCACCAGTTGGCATTTCAGCAACTTTCACAAAAGAAAGCAATTTGGAGCCATGATTATGACAGTTCTAGCAAGCAATATTATGCCGTGCTGTCTCTAAAGCCCAGAGCACAATGAAGAAAAATCTTACAGGCCAACCCAATATGAGCGACCATTGCAGTTGTGTATAGGAGATGAACTGGGAGAAGTCACACCCCACTCGTACCAAACCTAGATATCATCAAGCAATAAGTCCAAAGGTTGGCATTCAAGAAAAAACATCAATGAAGATGGGAACAAATTCATACTTCCAACTAAATTTTTACTATCTGGTTTCTTGAGTATGGAAATTTGTACTATACTATTATGGACATGGATTCAGTCTCTTTTCATTTTTTATCCAAGGGAGAGCAAGAATGTTTTGCTTCTACAACATATGCTGCTTCAATCATCACATTGGGAACTCACTTCTACCCAAAATGCATCCAAATCACTCCAGGTAGTTATCCTCAAAAGCATTACTCTAGGTGATACAGAATGGCAAAGTACAGAAACATGCATGAAAGTAATTACCTTTGAAGTACCACAACAACGCCAAATATGAACTTCTAGAGGAATGCCTGGCTGAACACGCATAGGTGTCCGCAATGGGAAAAATATAGGGAACCTGATAAGAATGAGTAAGAAGTTAAATCCTCAAAGCACGACAAAAGAATAGCTATAGAGATGGTGTTAAATACCCAAAATATCACTTTCCCTAAAGGTCTCCTAATGGTTTAGTTGGTAATTATTTTGGCATCAGTCATCACCAAAACACAGTGTTATAAGATAAATGTGTGGACATACTCGTAG
This sequence comes from Solanum medicagineum, assembly GCA_026153255.1. NCBI lineage: Eukaryota > Viridiplantae > Streptophyta > Magnoliopsida > Solanales > Solanaceae > Solanum > Solanum medicagineum. Next base: position 844,604 of record JAPFFP010000103.1, read on the forward strand.
TGATATGATTAAGAAACGAAGTTATGCAGGACAAGGTAGGAGCAGCCTCTGTGGCGAATAAGATGAGGGAAACAAGATTTGAGATGTTTCAAACACATGAAGAGGAGGTGGAAGATGCACTAGTGAGGAGGTGCGAGAGATTAAAAAGAGGTAGAGGTAGGTTGAAGAAGAACTGGGTAAGACGCTGGTTATAGCAAGAGTTATGAGAGGTAGAGATAGGCCAAAGAAGAACCAAGGAGAGGTGAATTCGACTTGATATGGCACAGCTACAGCTACTGGAAACATGACCTTAGATGGAAGGTATGGAGGTCAAGAATAAGGGTAGAAGATTAGTAGGTAGTTGAACATTGTCGTACTTCTATTAGTATGAGGGTATCGTGTAGTTATATTTTCTCCAATGGGTATCAATATTTGTTGCTACACTTTTTTGTACATTGCTATTTTGTTGTCTCTCTTTTTTCTTATTTTCCTGTGCCGGTTACGTTTATTTTCAGCCCAGGATTTATCGAGGCAACTTTTCTATCCTGCAAAGGTAGAAGGTTTACTTGCATCATATCCTCCCCCAAACCCCACAAGGGTATGTTATTTTTTATTTATTAGACAGATTTACTCTATATCTACCCGAAGGTTAAATAATTTAAAGGGAGATAGGTCAAATGCCTCTGCAAGTCCCTAGAGAAGAGTAGGCAGAGTAAACAATTAGCATACCAGCTAAACATGTTAGGTGTTGCTGTTGATGGTTCAATACCAAGATGAACATCCTTGTAAAGTACAGCATCAAAATAGCCTGCGAATCCTGTCATTCATCGGTAAAATCAATGAGAAGTGGAGTAAAATTCTTTTATAAAGCTTTTGTAAACCAAGCATTGATAAAAACCATCAATCTAACACTAAATCTAACCAAAAGATAACTTAGAACTATGTACTCCTTTCTTACCACTCCCTTTGCTCATGGGAAGAAGATTAATTCCACATTTAAATTAGAAGATATACTTGATGGGATTAAACACTAAAAGAGAAACCTTTCTTTCTATACTTTCATTGATAGATTACCATTGGCATCAATAAAATTTAGTCACAAGGATGAACGACTTCTCCTTCATTTAAAAGAAAAAACAGACAGGGAAGCAATTGAGCTTTACTAGTACACGTTTCTTGTAAACTAGGTATTGGTGAAACCAACCCTAACTTATCAAAACCATTATGCCTCAACCCCAAGCTAGTTTGGAACAGCTATATAGATTCTCAATGTCCATTTGGATAAATGGAATGGACAGTGAAGATCAAAAGGGCCGAACTTAATCCACAGTACAGAACATTCACAAATGCTGATATTTAACACCAATCTTTCAATCCTGGCAATGAAAGAGGAGAGAAAATATGCAACGCTGGAGCCCATAAAGACCTTTAATTACTAGATGTTCTTGCGCATTCATGCTTATCCAAATCAAATGAATAAAAGGGGATTCTTCACTAAATATTCAACTTAGGTTTTTCCTCAAGTTATTATAATTTCCAAGTTCTAAAATATACTCCCTCTGTCCCATTGTATACAGCATCCTTTGACATGGCACGGTATTTAAGAAAAAAAGAAAGACTTTTAAAACTTGCGGTCTAAAACAATTCTTACAAATTTGTGTGGCTGAAAATCATTTCATTAAGGGTAAAGGGAGAATTTTAAGGTTAAATTGTTTCCAATTAGTGTAAAGTGACATTCTTTTCTTGACAGACCATAAACAAAAGGGTGTCACACAAAATGGGACACAGGGAGTATTTAAATCTTATTTGGCATAGAACAACGCTTACAATTTCTTAAAAGAGGTTTTACTGGGGTCAGGTCAAAAGGCCAATTAGAAACTGTTGAATAAATTTAAAACAATTGCATAAACAGATCATTGTTAGGCAGAACCAGGAAACACACAACCAGAGACGAATTGCAGGAATGCCCAGCTATCCATCAAGACCATATATATCATATGCTCCGGCCAAAAGGTTAAACCACTAGCCCAGCGAACTAAAATTAGTAAAGCTATGGTTCAGCAGTTGAGTCAATTGTGAAACTAGTAACACAGTAACATAATTTTTTGTTCTGGATTAATGTAGACTGAGTTCAATGTGTATCTCTAAAATGTCACGATTTTTTTAATGTATATCTTTACACCATCATTCACTAAAGACAAAGGCAACAGTTCGACTATATTATCCAGGAACAATTTCACAATGAGAGTGTGTTTAGATATGCCTCTTCTTTGTCACACATGATCACAAATTTCTGAGCACGTAGCTGACTAGTAACTACAAATATCATTCATATTTATGGCATTTCCATATAAAGAAAAGCACATAAAATCACTATGAGCATAACAAATACCATGAAGCAGGGCTGATCCAGTGTCAGTGGGTATCTCAAATCGTAGCTTCTTATATCGATGATTGCTTTTCTTGGTTAAGTCCTCTGGATGATTGAATGTAAAGACCTAACAAAACATAGAATAACCAACTGTAAGTTAAAGAAGTGATAGCTCCTCCCAATGACATACGTCAATACAATGCATCAAGGAATACATTTGAGAAAGCACCAGTGGAACCTATCCCTTCTTTCATTTATAATTCTATTGTTTTGTGTGATTTATCCTCTTTAAATTTCTAGTGCAAGCAGCACAGGTTCTCTTAACATTCTGCAGGACATATGATGTGGTTCACTACAGCAGGTAGAAATGAGATGCACCAAATTTCAAAGTCACTGTTAGTTATAAAGTCAAAACATTTTCCTTCTTCAAGCATCGTTAATTTTCCGTTCTTTTCTTCCCTGCTCTTGTGGAAAACATGGGTGTTATGTCTGATTCATGTTACTGACTTTACTGTTCATGGAACACGAGTAGATTCAATTAATTGTACAACTTTCACTATGTTTATGTACTATGCTCTGTTTGGTCTTTTCCCAATAACAGTCGCAACATTCTGAAAGGAGAGAACTTAACAAAGATAAATTTATGAATCTCTTGGGTCACCAGTACAAGCAACTCTTATTGAGTGTTTTAAACACTTTGCAATGTTTAGCCTTTTCAACAGAGTATAAACTTTATTCTATGATCTCAATTCTGGAAAACTAATGAACTCAAAATCAAGATGCTTCCAACTTGAATGAACTTACTGGTTGAGGAGAAGTAAGCCTTGCTACACGGTGGAACTTGACAACATAAGCAGTTTCGAAGTGCACAAGATCTTTGTGAGATTTAATCTGTGACAATAGCATCAATACATGTAACAGCTAAAAAGGTAGAGAGAAAATGCAAACTCAAAATGGAGGTCAATGTACCTCATATATGTAATATAAAAAAATGAGTGCTTACATCATTGTATAATTTTGAAGCTGTCACAGGCTGGAAAAAACTTGTATACCTGAGATAAGCAAAGTAATTAAATAACATGGCATACTAGTAAATATTTCTAGGTATAGAGGAAAATATTCCATTTTTAGGTCGGTTGAGAAATTTGCACTCAAGGAGATATTAAATGGTGCAACTACAGGGACAAGTGAAACTAAAGACATCATGTTTCAGGGAGACAAATTCTCATATTATGTGTTTATGTCACCAACAGGCAATTCACTGCTCCTCTGGAATCATTGTACCTTTAAAATAAGTTAAAGTCGAACCACACAAATCTAAAATTATCAGATATGTGAACTAATGAGTATATTTCTACGGCAGATCCTTGCAAATGAGCAGCACTAACCCCTACTCATATGATTTACACCACCAGAGACGGAACTCTGTGGATCATGTAAAACCAGTGGATATCATTGAATATGAAAAGCAAGTGACTGAAAAATCTGAATACATACGATGATGGAATTGAAATTCCATCTTCTTTCAGGAATCTTTGAGCACCATCAAGACACTCAGGTGACAGCTCATTGTCTCCAAATGACCCAAGCAATTCACTAACCTGTATTAGTAAATAATAAATGATGAGTGGAATTCAAATGAGAATTTGCAAATGAAAGATCAAACATTATATTTTATGGATGAAATGGTTTGTTTCTTAATCCAAAGAGTTGGTTTAATACCAAAATGTCAGCTTTCTCAGGAGCATCCCAGCAGCGCATGTCACTTGAAACTATGGTGACAAGTTTTTCCCAGCCCTCAATCTTTAATAAGCTCTGTCTCAAATAAATAGCATTCACCAAAGAAATAAAGAACACATTAGTGAGAGTCCGCTAACATAGTAAAGTAGAAGTCTGTCAGCTCCCAAATCTTCCACCAAAGGGTTTATGGAAAGAGAATAAAAGATCCACTAAAAATTGGGATTTTCCATCAAATTTGAAGTCAAAAAAGACCCCGACTCCATAAGTGATGACACATGCACGAAAAATTAGGAAACTCTCTGGATTCAGTCCAGTTCAACTAGTTATTCCTCAATCCAATCTAGACTGTCCAGGATCCACCAATAAAATACCTAGTGTGATCCCCCAAGTGAGATCTGGAAGGGTAGAATGTACGCAAACCTTACTCATACTTTCGTGGTGTAGAGACTAGAGAGGCATTTTCTGATAGACCGTTGGCTCAAAAGACATGTATCCAAGCAAGAGGAGCCACCAACTACTAAAATGGTTAATCCAAGTCGAGTTATCATTTTCTTTTGTTAGAAAAGACCAAGTGAGTATTCCTTACTCCAGTAAGAAAGAAGATAAGGTAATATTTTATTTTTTTTTTATAGATCTGATATGGACTATCATAGAATTGTATACATGGCGAAAGAGGCCAACTTTAACCTAGCAGAGGTTAGATGCAACAAAATCAGAAATTTTTCTAATATACAAATTATGCTTTTCTCCTTCCACACATATCCAGGTACATGTAACATTTTTATAACCATCACGTATGTATGCCTTCTACCACACATTTTGGGATATCTCCAAATGTTTGACACCATTCCGTTTCTATTCAACTTTCACAAGATTCAAGAGTTCAAATTCATTAAATATAACTTAAATTAGCATATTAACAGATCAAAAATTTTAAAATCCAGCTATTTCCGCCCTATTCTTTTTTCAACTAGCTGAAACAGTTAACTGGAGTTTATGAGAACTATAAACACATTCTAGACATGAGAAGAGCAGCAATAGCCACACATCAAAATTTCATGAAACTAAATCACAAAAGACAACATTGATGATTACATGTAGGGTGACGATTGCATTCGGATTTTTCTCAACAGCATAAACTCTCAACTTGCGTCCAGTCTCTTCAGCAGCCTGTCAGCAACAAGGTAAACAAAATGCATAAGATGATATATTGGCATAAGGCAAATGCACATCTTCCATTTTCCTTGTCTTGACATTCTCTAGAGGAAGATATTTAAACCTGCAGTGAAGCTCTGACAAGAGGTCCACGTCCAGCTCCAACAACCATCAAGACCTGCAACAGGCATTTGAAGAAGTCATATTAACAGCTGAGGATGCCACAAAAAGTAAACTCAGAAAGACATCTCGAGCTGTTTAAATGAGGAAGTTAACATCAAAACCAAGACAGATAATTCTCAAGAGAGAACCCTTACAGTAGTGACTGCAGATGCCTTCTCATCTGGAACCCTGTCCACTAAAGCTTTGGCAACTGCTCTTTGATACTGCCAGAATAGGAGTCAACAATGATCATGGAACACAATTATACTAGTAAAGCAATACAGTTGAGGCACAATACTAATTAAACCACCGATTCTTCTTCTTTTTTTTTTTTTTTGAGAAAGAAACCACCAATTCTTCTTCATCATTCAGGGAAAGGAAATTGTGAATAACTAAAAGGACTAAGTAAAGGAATTAAGTGAAAGAAAGAAAATAAGATATAAAATATGCGCGCATACGAGTATGTATTTTGAGAATGATGATTAAAATATGAGAAGCAAAGCAATCAGGCAGCTATAGTTTCAACTATATGATTAACAAGGCAAAACATTTAATATGCAACCCAAAAAAGAGCCTACGGTTTCCTTATTCAGATGGGGAAATTTTATTGTACTCTTTGGCTTTTACTTGAAGGGATCCAAGTTAGAGAAAGTGCAACCATCGTTCAGTGTCTTCAAAATGCAAAAGAATGAATTATTAGTATAGCAAATTCAAATAATCTTTGATTTAGTAGGATTATAAGGTACAGTTTAGAAAGACTGTTCATTATTAGATCAATTCTAAGTTTCTAATTCCAACTTGAACAAATATCTGAATTGCAGTCTGCAATTCAGATAAAATTATGAGATTCCTCAAGCAGCTTCACAAGAGAATATTGGAGGAAAAGCTAAGACATATACACAGCGTTGTGGAGAGCGAGTACTTCATAAAGTGATGAAGCAAGGAAATGCGAGGTGAAGTTTGCTTCAAGGATCTGAAACGAGACTGTTGAAGAGAAGTGATCTCTTCCAGTGCAGAAACACGCTTCAGCACGATGAATGAAGCGATCGTTTTATGTTGAAGACTTTTTAGAAGGTCAATTTTAAGGAAAAATGTAAGTCGCAACTTCTGCTAGTGTTCTGGGTAAAAACAAGTAGCTGCCTCGCGAAAAATAATTCTTAACAGCTAAATGTTGCTGAATTTTTTTTCTCAATAGTGATTAAACATGTTCCTGAGTTTTTTTCTTAACAGTGACAGTGATTAAAAATGTCTTCAGTCTGCCCTAGCTTGCAAATGCGGTAGAAGAGCTAGTGAGACCACAATACAAAAACTAAGATGAAATTGTAGAAAATGGAATACCTTTTATATAGAAATTTCTATGTCACGCTTTTCCTTTAATCACCTTCCAAGATTCTCTTCAAGTTCTCCACATAATATCTCATAATTTAGGTTTTATCACACTATTTTTAGATAATTTGATTATTTTTAGGCGAATCCATGCATCCATATCCATCCATGGATCCTTATCCCAGAATCTTAAGAATTAGATCATGAAGGATCCGACCTCTAGATCTGCACCCGTATCAAACACCCGCACCCCAGTCTAAGCAACTTAGGTTTCTTTTGTAAAAGCAACAACGCTTGGCATTTCAGAATAGCAACTACAAACAAGGCCCTGACTAAGTTTAGTTTAAGTTTTACTGCAGTGCTGACAATAAGCTTACACGTACCTGTATGTACTTGGTCGTGTCTTTCTCGAATGTTTCATAAGTTTGGGCCTCCAAATTGTCCATGAGAGGCTGAAGGAAAGAAATGAATTTAAAAAAGTTCAGCTACCATACACTTACAGAAGAAAATTACGAAGATAGAGAATAAAGCATGCACCTGTAAGGGAGACTGTAAGTAATCTCTGTAACCGAGCTGAATAAGAAAAAAGTCGGAGTGTCATTGAAACTTAATATAAAAGAACCAATGGCTCAACAACATTCACAACGCACAGGAGATACACTACCTCAAAGCGTTCTTGTTCAGGAAGTGGATCCATCTTCTGGTACAAATAAGCAATGTAATCCAGGTATGACCTTAGCGGATGTCGCTGCATGCCTGAACAATGTTAAATACAAACTAAAGCAATCTTAGGAACAATCAGTGTGGACATACAGGAATAGATAACCTAATGATTGCATTCCAAGAGGTGCATGCTCTGGCGATTGAGAAAGAAAATATGGTGGTCAATCATCTTATAGGGATAACAAGGGGTTCACGAAGGATACAAATTTCATAAGGCCACTCAGACGAAAATAGGACAGGATTGAAAATTTTTGCCTGATGGTGGAAGGTGGGAAGACTGTATGGTTTGAAATTGTTAGGAACGAACTCTTTTATAGTGGGATCTAATTTATAGAGTTAGAAAAGGAGACGAGCGCGATAGAGAAAAATTGCGTCGCACCAAAGCATCAAAGAGATGGTCTTCGCCGCAGTTAGTAGTTGGTGCTATATTGATGACAAATAATTAAAGGAGATGGAGGTGAATGTGTGAATTGGTGTTTCATACACATGGAACATGTAGAGGATACTGGTCATCTTTTGTTGCACTTTAGCCCTGCCTGGACGACCAAAATGGTGGTTTTATGGATATTTAACATATCATAAGTATTACCGGTGACAATGGAAAAACAAACTGCAAAGTAGGACAAACCAAAAGATTGGAGTGAAACTAAGGCAGCTTAAAATACATCACTGTTACTTTCTGATTATCAAAATAAATCTCAAATCCAGTTCAACACCATACCCTCAAGGCGCTCACTTTGATCATTACTATTGTGAGAATTTGACACTGAAGCTCCCTTGGGGAGATTCTGCATTTGTTGTCCAGAGATGACAATCTGCAGGAGACATTTGCAAGAGAAAGTTCATGGAAAGATCCCAAAAATGATGAAAATCATGACCATGCAACAAGACTAGTATAAGAATCAAATGCAGATAACAAATCCGGAGATAACTCAAACAACAATAACATACCCAGTGTAATCCCACAAGTGGGGTCTGGGGAGGGTAAAATGTACGCAGACCTTACCACTACCACAAAAGTAGAGAGGTTGTTTCCAGGTAATCCGGAGATAACTCAGCATATGAAAATGAGCAGATGTGATAACAAGATAACATATTCTCAAATAGCTACCAAATGGTTAGGTGTTATGAAGATGCCACACCCAAATTGGAAGCCTAAGCACATTAAACAAAAATATGTGAGTTGAAAACCCTGATAGACAGATGAATTACTACAAAACCATCTAAGAAATTTTACATATCCATCAAGTACCAACACATGCATGTAACTTGAGCAAAAAACTTCAGTTACTCATTCGTAGGCAATTTTTTAAAAACCGTTTTGGACAAGCTGAATAAAACTACCAATGTATCAGCTAAAACCACAAGCTATGTACAAAATTTAGATAATGAGTTCAAAGATTGGATACTATTAGTAGAACTTTCTTCTGGCAAGGGAACGAGGACACGAGGAAATATCACTTAGTTAAGTGGGAAGAATTGATTACCAGCAAGAAGACGGGGGGTGGGGGAATTAGAAATTTGAGGTGTCATAAACAAAGTCTAATGATGAAGTGGCTTTGGAATTTGCTTCTGATGACAACTTTCTTTGGAAGGAGGTGGTGGCTGTTAAGTATGGTATGGAGGATAAATGGATGACACCTGCTGTGTTTTCTCCTTATGGCTCTAGTGTTTGGAGATCCATTAGGAACTTCTGGGGATTGCTGTTAGGGAAAACTTCCTGCAAAGTGGGAAATGGAAGAAAAATCAGTTTCCAGAAGGACAAGTGGTGTGGTCAGCTCACTTTGAGGCAAAGATTTCCTGAGATGTATGAGATGAGTCAAAATCAACGAGCTTGCATAGCAAAGATGTGGCAAGATAAGAGTTGAAATTTACATTTCAGGAGAGACTTCAATGATTGGGAGCTAGGAATTATTGCAGATCTCTTAGTCACTATAATCAGTTCAAGGAACTGTCTGAGGAGGGGGATTCACTTGTATGGGAAGGTGAAAGTGGTAGGGGTTTAACAGTGAGCTCAGCATACAACCTCTTTGTCCCAACAGGTAGTGAGAGAGTTGACTGGCCATGGAAGATGATCTGGAAAGCCAGATTCCTTACAAAGTCAATTGCCTCACTTGGTTGCTGGCTAAGGAGGCTATTCTGACTCATGATAATCTGAACAAGAGAGGGCACCATTTATGCTCTACATGTTTTTTGTGTGAAGATCAGAGGAAGACAGTTAACCATCTCTTTTTACACTGTACATGGACTGAGCAGCTGTGGCAGATGTTCATCAACAAGAGGAAAATCACTTGGGTCAGAACAGGGACGATTACAGATGTTCTGAAAAGCTGGAACAGGGATGGTAATACAGATAGAAAGGAGGAGAGATGGAAGATTGTCCCACCTTGCATTTGGTGGACAGTATGGCTAGAAAGAAATCAGAGGTGTTTTGCAGGGAAGCAGAGGAGCATTCAGAGATTGAAACAAGATTGTCTAGCTTTATATTTCTTTTGGTGTAAGAAAATAGTGGTAGACAATGATGTTACAACTAGCATAAGTATAGATTGGCTGTAAAGGTGTTTTGGGAGATCTTTGTATCCACTAACTTTTTGTGGGACATTCCTCTTATTTGTGGAATGTCCATGTGAATATATATAGAAGTAACTGTTACCTTTCTCAAAAAAAAAAAGGGACTAAAACTGAAATAAGTGCATGTAACAAAAGAATGCTGATAAATAAAATGGCGATAGTGTAAAAACTACTTGTGCACTTCCTCTCCAGTTTCAAACATCATCAATTCCCTTTAACTCCTCTAGCACTCAGTCCAACTTGCTCTTCAGTTTTAAAGAATCGCAATTCCATTCACATCCTCAAACACTCCACCCTTTTTATCAAGTTGATAGAACTCCCCCAACACTCCAATTAAACCCAATTTTTCAGACATACATTGAACTATTTTGGTAGTGGAAAACTCCATAGTGAATCATTGAGTTGGATGTTAACGTGCGTACCTGAATTGAGTGGTTGAAAAACTCTGTCACTAGATTTTGGTGTCGTTTTGACAAACAGGGGTAGCCACGGGCATTGGTGAGAAAAGACTGTCGAATCAGAACAGTAACATTTTCTTACTTTGAATAAAAGGAGTATCAAAAGCACTAAGTGGAGAAACAAGGGGAAACCCCTTAAACTTCTTACATTGGAATTAATTATAGCAGCTCTAACTGGCTCCCCAAACCACCGCGCAAGTGAACTCAGAGAGGGTAATGAGGATCTACGCAGCAAGTAAACTGCATGTAAGTATTCTGACATAATGACGACAATGAATCTCAACAAAGAATTTCCCTCAGAGTTCATCAAGAAACCATTAAATTTAAAATAACTGCACTTCACAAATTTGTATACATACAAAACATCAAGTGCAACTGAGAGCTGACTGTGATGTTCACCAAGAGTGCGGAATGAGTTCCACATTTCCCATGAATCTCTATATTCTTCACCCTGCTTGGTATAAAGAAATCCATCATCAAACTGAAGAACTGATTTTGAACTTAACTATAAAAATCAAGCATTATGACATATAGCTCAAATGACATAAATGAAAATTTGAAAGGAGAAGCTTTCGGGAGATCTATCAGAGCCAATAATGGAATACTAGATTTATATGCATATAGCCTATACAGACTATATGCAGCCAATACAAAATGATACACTCCATTCACTTCTACCAGGGAAACCCCAGTACCACCAAAAAGAAAACCAGAATCACTTAGCAGAAGGATAATATGAGTAAGGTAAATGAATCATCACAGTCAACAACTCAGCCAGAAGGATCCAAGTATAGCATAGAAAATGTCACCGAATAAACCATTTTTTATCTAGAAAAAGATTTATTAACAATGGGCGAAAAGATACCTGTAAACAAGAAGTATACGAAAAGTAGCATATCTTACAAAATATATGATTTTATAGAAACGACACCCAATCTTCTATACCTACAGGAATCTCATGGGTACCCAGAAAAGAGGCTACTTTCTCAAATATACAAAATCATTCTCAATGCCATCAAAATCTCTCCTGTTTATCTCCCAATATTGTCCACCAAAATTGACCATTAAATTTATGATGAATGTTATAACATCTGTCATTGGCACTGACTTTCAGTAATGACCTGTCTGACAGCTAGGGGAACATCAGGTTATCGCTCTCCACTAAGCAGTCATGCAGCAATTACTCACCATAGAGTTAGGACTTCTATCTCCATCATCATCATCAGATTTCTCCAATGGAATCCTTAGCCACAACTTCAAACCACATAAAATCAAAATGAGAATATGAAAAATAAAATAAACAATGCCAGAACAAGTATTTAAAAGTGAATAAAAGCGGATGCCGGAACAAGTATTTGAAAGTGAATAAAAGCGGAGGGAAAATAACTAAATCAAAACAAAGACAAGATCGACACCTGCATATTGCTTAGATTCTGTAGAATCTGATTCACACATCTAGCATAATTAGCACAAGTCACTCCCTTGGGTGCAGGAAGAAGACAGGCCTGCAGGATTAGGAAATGTGTAAGCAATAAATAAAATTGTTGCTTAATTCATGCAAATAAAGGTTGTGCACGCACTAAGAGAGCAAAAAAAAGTAACTGCATTTACACAATCACTGCCCTACCCATTTTTCCATATTCTTTGATGAGGGAAGACATGGAGAGGCATGAAAAAGGTGCCAACCCAACAGAAGTGTGCACAGCTAGAATTTCTTTTCATAAATCATAACAGCGGTGTTTGGATCAACTTGCACACCTCAACAACTATTCCATCAGGCACCTACACCAGCATTGATACCTAGTAATTCTGTCCACCAATGCTAGATATATTCTGACACTAGTCTCACATGGTCTTTATTCTAGCTTCATCCACAGTTAGGCTACATCCATCGGTTGGCTTTCACAAATAAATAGTAATGCTATAAAGCAAGTTATCTTAAGCAGTTCTCTGCCCGAGGAGGATTGTCCTTCAAAAATAAACATTGACGCTAGAATTCGAGTTATATTTAGTAGTTATCTGCCCAAGGAAAATCTAGTGGCTAATCAATGAATGTGTACATACAATGAGTTTAAGGCTGAAAATTAGGAGAACAACTGAAGAAGTAGAACTAAATCCTCTTATAATGGCAATGTCCAGACCATCTAGCAAGCACTTGACTACTCTACCTGCTACTTCCAACAATCACAAGTACCAAGTAACTCTGGTCCACCAAAGTTTAGGCAGATAAGAAGAAATCATCTGATGTGCTTTGTTCGGATAGGATTTAACCCCTGCTCTCCTAGTGCAAAAATTATTTATGTATAACATCTTCTTTAAAATCCATTGGTTATAAATATCCTCTCTTTCAGCCTAACTTGTCTCACCGATATTCTTTCACATCACATACAGGAAAACAGCAAATAGACAGAGGAGGATGAAGAGTAACAATGGCAGGCGGTTCTTGCTTCCTGCCCTTCATCTTCTTAATCTACTGACTCAAAGTCAAAGTCTAAGATAAGATTTGACAAAATCTGATATAAACCGTATACCATCTTCACACCGCTAGTGCATTGTCATGTCAAGTCAATACGGTGCTTTTGGTCAAACTTCTACCATTGTTTAAGGAAGCTAAAACGAGTCCGATGGAGAGAAACAAATGATAGCAGCACATTTCTTACATCCCTAAGACACTTGGGCACAAAGGCAAGTTATTAAAAGTTTATCCAATACTAGTTTGCATGTTGATACACTTTTTGTGAATGAAGCACATTTTGGCATGTTGGGTAAGTACAAAGGACTACAATTGAATTGGGGATCAAGGGGGTGCCAACCCTGTATGCTATAGGAACAAAAGACACAGCCACAGAAGCATATATAAAAACTAGACCGCGAGAAACTATAAAAATTGGAGATGACAAAATAATGAGAAAAGAAAATGTTTGAAAATCAGTTTCTATTCAGTTTGCACACCATAGAATATTGCAACAGTCTCACCTGCAGTGAAAGGTGAGAAGCCCAGGCTATCTCTTGTTTCAAAGTAATCTCAGAATCCCTCCGAAGCATCTCATCTTCAGAATCCAAGTCAAGCCATGAGCTAATTTTACCTAGATCACACATGCCAGGAGATGATCAAATTGAGATAGATATGAAGAATGATCCATTAATAAATCACTCATTACTTGCAACCTTCATGAATAGATTTCAAGGACAGGACTATCAAGGAGACAATTAACAAACAATATGTTTTACAATTATAGGTCAACCATGGATATTACATGTACATCTTCTGAACAATAAACAAAATTAGCATCACAAAATAAAAATTGGATTCTTTCCACCTAACTCAGGATCCACATAATGATCCAATTTGACTAGCATCTCCAAAATTTGAGGAAAAACACTAAGTCTGCATCTAATTCTCTGAGGAGTAAACCCCATTCCTCTACTTTTTTTTGCAGTACAATGAAAGAAACAACAATAAATGTGTCAATAATTGTCATGAAAAAGGTAGTAAATATGTAAATTAGACATTAAGAAACTGACGAGGGGTTTCAAACTGATAAGGGGGATTGAGAAGACGCTTACCATGCCAAATAATACACAACACTCAGTTCAACAAATATAAATTAAATCTAACAATGAACAGAAAAAACTTCTACCAACAACATGACTACTCCATTGGGAAGGGCTTAGCACCAAGTCTGACCCAGCGAATGGAAGCACCCCAGATCCACCATTGCTACTCACCAGTAAACTAGGCCTGTAAGTAGGATCCATCTGCAACACAAAATTAAGGATTAAACAAAGCTATATTGCTTTTATAAAGCGTTATTTTCATTTCATAGACCAAGGTTTCCCCAACTATCAGCACTCCAAACCTTATGCATCGTTTTAGCACTCCAAGCAAATATAGATATATTATTTTAGTATAAAACATTCTAACGAGTGACCTATACTCAGTAGCGGAGCCAGGAATTTTGTGAAGGGGGTTCAACATATAAAGTGGTAAGTCAAAAAGGGAGCAAAACAGATGAGGAAAAGAAAAGATTAACCTTAACCCACTACATTTAACTTGTCTTGTCATGTCGGCTTCAACATTTCTTTCTACCAGAGGTGATAAGATTAGGAATGAGACTATTCAGGAGAAGCTAAGGATGGCGGTTGTGGCTGACAAAGTAAGAGAAGCAAAACTGTGATGGTTTGGGCATGTGCGGAGAAGGAGTACCAACGCTCCTGTTAGAAGATGCAAGAGGTGGGATTTAGGAGTTACGCAGAAGGGTAGAGGTAGACCGAAAAAGTATTGGGGGAAGGTGATTAGATAGGATATGGCGAAACTTCATCTCCCCAGGACATGACCTTAGACAGAAAAGAGTAGAGGTCGCGTATCAAGGTAGTAGGTTAATAGGCTAGTAGAGGTAGGATGATGTCTGGCCTTGTGATATAGCAGGTTAGTAGGCTTAGTCGTGTCTTTATATTTTGTGTTGTCATTGTCCTCCTTATATTTGTTACTTTTGTTATATTTATATATTATATTTTGCTTTCCACTTTAGTTATTTTTCTTTTCCTTTTTTCATATCTAGTATCTTTTGCTTATGGAGCTTGATGTTATTGAGAAGGTCTTTCGGAAACAGCCTCTCTATCTCTATGAAGTAGTGGTAAGGTTTGCGTACATTTTATCCTCCACAAACCCCACTTGTGGGATTCCACAGGTATGTTTTGTTGTTGTTGTTTCTTATCCTAGTGACCAAACACCCCATAGAGTTGTTTACCACATGTACTAAATTTTTCTTCTGTAATAATCTAACTACACGGGCTTTAAATCAAGGTGGAGAAAATTGGTTTGTTTTGTATATCTGCACATAAGGTGCTTGATCATGATAAACCAAACATTGCCTTAGGGAGTCAAGAACATCTTCATAACATGAACGCAACGTTCAAACCTATATCTCTCCTTATTCCAAATCCACTTATAGGCGAGAAAAAAAAGGAGAAAGCCTAAAGACAATTTTCTTTAAGGTAAAGGAAGATTAATTGTAAAAGCGTCATCTTGTTTTATGGAACAAGATGGAAATACGTTTGTACAATTGAGACCTAGGTATCGGCTAGATGGCTTCGACAAAGTATTGTAGAAAAGTAAAATAACAACCAAAACCCAAGTTGCTCAGACTCTCCAGAAATGTTGCCGCATTCAAAAATACACTATTTTTGGAGGATCCGACACGCACCCGTCGACATTTTTTGAAGAGTCTGAGCAACATAGATTAAAACACCTTGATCCCAAGCAAGTTGATATATGGATTCTTATTGACCATTTTGCACCATCTAAGTTCATCTATTAGTGCAAAAATATGCATCAGTATGTTTGTGGAAGAGCATAATTGTTGCAAAATACAGGTTTGCCATGAATTGGTGTAGCAGGAAATGAAACTTTCTAAATACTACTGAGAAGAGAAGATTACACGCTCCCACATTAACAATATGGTTCCTAGAGCTGCTGGGAAGGTTTATCTCTTCACCTGGTCAATCTAACACAAACTATAATATAGTTGAAAATTATAAACATAGATAAGCTATGTCAGCTGGTATTCATTTGCAACCAATTACCAGAGGATGTGAATCATACGTTCTTACACAAAATGACAAACACATAGCAAGTCAAACAATGGACAATGTCGAATTTTTTGGCATAGAATGGTCAATGTTAGCTACTAAATTTCTCCTGTCTAACCCCAAACCTTAATTCATTAACCGCTATGCCTTCCAAACCCCATTTCAAGAAATCAATAGTAGTCCCTTTCCACTTTGCTGCTTTGATGACTTGACTCACGAAGCAAGACAATGGAATTGGAAGCTCCTTCCCACTAGTCTATTCCTCAAATTACTCTTGCAAAAGATAACAAAAACCTTCGTCATTATCTTAGCAAATTGCAATCATTAAATCCCTCCAATTCTCAAAACCTATGTTGCTCGGACTCTTCAAAAATGTCAAGAGGTGCATGTTGGATTCTCCAAAAATAGTGTATTTTTGAAGAATCCACACGGGTGCAGCAACATTTTTGGAGAGTCCAACCAACTTAGCTCAAAACAAAATGTCTACCCAATCAATATTCAACAAGAAACCCAAGTCTTAATATTTGGAAACGAAATATAATGTCAGCAGCCTGAGTGAACGTGACGAAGATCACAGCTCACCAAAATTTAGGCTTAGATAACACCATTATTTACTGTAGGTGACATACTGACCATTCACACATAGCGAAATGGGCAATTCAAGCCCGTATGTGACTGGCTAATTGGTCACCATTAATCACACTTTGCAATTTACATCAATTATTTAAATTAAAAAAATTAACAGTGACAAATATTTGGGATTTAGGGGGATTTAGGATAATAGGTTACTAACTAATGATGCGAAAACAAAAGGGTCGATCAATTCTTGGTAAAGTAAAAAGAACTGAACTTTCTTCGATTACTAACCAATGGTGCAACAACAAAGTCGAATCCGCCATGAATATTGAAGGAGAGAAGTTGAGGCATGTCATCATTAAACTCCGTCTCCACTCCACAGTACTTGGAGTCATTCTTCTCGTCTCCTTGCCTTTCTCCAAGCGTCATTTTCAAGTTCTACTGCGTCTGGAGGAGCTTGAGAGTACAGACGAAAGGCGGGGTTTTGCGAGGGTTTTAGCTCATATAGGCGGAGGTGCTAGGGTTTTTTTGAATTTAATCGCGTCGGGTCATTTCAGGAGAAGAAAAACCAAATTGACAAAATGGGGCTGAGAGGGAAGCCATTGATTATATTTTAAAAATTATATATTATTAATTTTTTGATTATTTTATGACGTATAGTTAAATTTAGACCTTGAAATTATTTTACTTGTTTTGATTTTAGCACAATTTTAATAATTTTTTATTTTTTTAATTTCATCTAATATAATTATCTGAATAGTTAAGTAAGTTTTAGAACTAGAAATCAAAGTTGAGTTACTTTTTACGAAAGAAGTCTATAGTTAAGTGATCATGTGAGGCATTCAAAATTTATAAAACATTTAATTGATTATTATTCTATTAAAGAAATATTTTATTGTATTTAATTGATTGCGGAGGTTTCAAAAACATTTATTTTTCTTCTTACAAAAATAATGATAATCTATAATTGAATATGCAAAATAAATAACATAAAAATCTCATTTGAAGTCATTGTGCCTATAATTAATGTTGATGGATTGAGTATATTTTTTATAGCTAGCTAAAACTTAAAGTTTTACATAATTATAAATAACAAGCTAATGTTAAGTATTTGAGTTGTTGTAATAGCAACCCATCGATTTTGAATTGATATTATATTTATTTTAAATAAAATTTATCCTAAGACTCAACGATTAGAGAAGCAAGACATGGAAAATATGTCATGGCGCTTCTTCACTTATAGCGTCAAGAGTAAAGCAAAGGGCAATGCATTTTTTTTAAAAAAAGACATGGATGAATGCTAATATATGTTTATTTAGAATAATTTTTTATTTATAACAACAATAACATATTCAATGTAATCCCGCAAGTGGGGTCTGGAGAGGGTAGAATGCTAATATATGTTTAAAAAAATAATTTTTTTGTTTGATTATACATAATATTTTAAGATAATATGTTTTATTCCATACCAAGAAAAAATTATATTTTTGGAAAATAATTTTAATATACTAAAGCTCATCATAATATTAATAATGAAAAAGGTTCAAAAATATTTTTAATTTATTAAAAATGATTCGGAAACGTTTTTCTTTTACCTATTTGGTTAAAAATGCTCTTAACATATAAGATGAGTTCCCTTCTGCCATCTTTGCAATCAGTTCCCTGAAGATATTAATCATAGTTTCTTCAGATGCATCCAAACCCAAGACTTATAGGCCTCAACGTTTAGTAACAGCCCCTGCCTAAACTCTACACACGAGGACCTCCTAAGCCTAAACACTTGGACAGACCTGTGGGTCGTCAATAAAGGGAAACCCCACAACAAATTGATTGATTGGAGTACCCTTCTTTCGCACTACTTCTGGAACCTATGGCAATAACAGAACACTAACTTATTCTAAAGCAAAAAGGACACCACCTACTTCAACAGACTTTGAATCAAGCAGTAGAATAATGCCACATCATCAGCAACAAAGTGGACAACTACAAAACAAATTGCACAACAACCACCTTAGCTAAGTGGAATTCACCACGTAGAGGATACTTCAAACTAAACATTGATTGAGCCATGGGATCAAACAGGAGTTGTAGTGGATTGGGAAGTGTCCTTAGAGACCACAAGGAGACTGGATTATGGGATTTACCTGTACTGTCCCAACCTGCAACCCTACCCTCCTAAAACTAAAAGCCTCAAGACGGGACTCAAAATGGCCCTAACCCAAAATGCCTTCTTCTAGAGGTCGATGCGGACTCTTTAGACATTGTACATAGGCTACATTGGGACAATCCATTATATACTGATATTCTTCACGAGTACAAATCTTTGATGCAAAGCATGGGGAATAACAGTGGCACACACCTTTAGGGAGCAAAATCACTTGGCGGACGCTCTAAGCAAGGAAGGGACAAAAGGGTGCTATGCAGCAAAACTAGTTTTTTTTATTAACATCATCGGGATATGTCCAGAAACTGTTTTGGTCAGATTATATTGGACAATTATATGAACGTATTTCTCTTTATAATGTACATGTTCCAGGCCCCAGTCAAGGCAGACTATTATGGGTGCCTTCACGAGCACCCTCTTTGTAAACTTTTATTAATTACAATTTCTCCATAGATAATAAAAAAGAAAACAAATAAAATGAGTTTAAAAATACTCTCCTTCAATCTGTTAAATCAAAAATACTTTTTAACTTATTAGAAATTATCTAAAATATTCTCTTTTTATTAAAAATATATTTATTAACTACTAAATACTATTTACAATGCTCACTATTACGTGGTGGATGAGTTGTAAAGGATGAAGGTGATTTATTTGTACTTGACTATTAACACATGTGTAATTTTCAATTTAGACTAAGTTTGACCAAAAATTATGTTTATTGATTGAGTTTAAATGTATTATTCCCATTTCGTTAATGGAAAACATGAACTCCATTAGGTTAAATGTTCATGGTTTGGATAAGGTAGACTTTTCATCATAAAGTATAAAAAAGAAAAGTGATTTTATTGTATTGCTGTTGCATCAGGTATTGATATAAACTTTGTTTATAGTTAAATTTTTTTTATATCCATTATTAATTTGTTGCTAGATAAAATTAATGATAATTTACTTTATTTAACTTTTTTGTTCTGTTTTATTTCATGCGACATCATTTAACTTGATACAATATTTAAGAGAAAAAACAAGATTTTGGAAAATTATGATCTAAAACAATCATTTGATATTTTGTGTGGTTATAAATAATTTCATTGAAGGTAAAGATGAAATTTTAAAGTTAAATTATTTCTAGTTATAATAATGTGATTTTTTTTAACGGACTAAAAAGATATGCTATCACGTGAAATAGAATAGAGAGAATATAATATTTATCAATCGATAATTTGTAAAAATTTTACCTTTTCTCTGTAAAATTCAAAGAGGGGATTTCAGGTGGAATTTGAAAGAAAA